>JAOYSI010026102.1:20659-32866 GCA_025775065.1 Hiodon alosoides | reverse complement strand
GTGTCATTTTCTGCAGGTGTTCCTGGGGGAGTGGCAGGACAGGGCGGTGTACCAGGAGGCGTGCCAGGGGTTGGAGTGGCAGGACAGGGTGGTGTACCAGGAGGCGTGCCTGGTGCCGGCGTTCCTGGTACATAGGGGGAACCAAAAGGGAGCCGTTTGTGTGGTTGAACGTGCTTAAACCTGCAGTCCTGGTTTGACCGGAAATTTCTCCATTTGTACAGTAAAAACCAACACCGTGGGTCTCAAAACAACTGCACCTATGATGATGTCCTCGGTAAAATGTGGGACCATAGAGGTGCTTTGTAATGCACTATATCTCCTAGCCCTAATGATTTATCTATGTCTTTGTTAACAGGCTTAGGACCTGGGGCTAAACCCCCCAAATACGGTACGTGTGTTTGGCCTACATGTCTCCTCTCTTTCCACTGTGTGAATGACTATGCCCGACTAGAGTAACACCAAAATGTAGGTTTTATTCTGCAGCCATTTATTAATGATTCTTAAGGGTCTCGAAAGGTCATGACAAAAAGTCAGCATGCAAAGATACTTAATCAGATTAACTTCGCAGATAGAAACTGCGTTCGACTTTTCGTCATAACAGGAACTGAACTGCTAAGTTTTGCAGTTATCTCGTCTTCATAGGAGTACCAGGTGGAGTACCAGGTGGAGTACCAGGTGGAGTACCAGGTGGAGTACCAGGAGGGATACCAGGAGGGATACCAGGAGGGATACCAGGAGGGATACCAGGAGCAGTACCAGGTACAGCAGGAGGTGCATGCACATTAGGGGATGATTGGTGGGTAATTGCGCTTGTGTTTTTCATCACTGCTCTCCAGATGAGACAGACTATTTTTAACCACAGATTTATTAGGAAGTTTATAAGAAAAGGGATTATTTTCCTGTTAAACGCAGGTGTAATTCACTGCTGCCTTTTCTGTTACAGGATATCCAGGCGGAGCAAAAGCTCTTAAATACGGTATCTTGTTTTGCTTCATTTTTAGGAAAATCTGTGTTGTGTCTGTAGTAGCCGAGTGAACGTGGAATTAGCATTTTCTGAGCGGAAAACCGTTTGTGTAGGTCCCGGTGCTGGAGTTGCCGGACTTCCGGGATCCATTCCGGGCGTCGGTCAAGGAGCCCTGCCGGGAGGTGGGCCAGGGGCTGCATATTTACCCGGAGGTAAGTTAGGGGGTTCGGAACCACAGGGAGGTCCGGCCTTAGGACCCTGAAATGATCATTTAGACCCGTTAGAACTTCTTAAGAGAGCCAAGGGGTGAGACATAGGACTCTGACTTTGATTGGTTGTTTTTGTTTTGAAAAAGAGTGCCGTGAGAGGTGCCAGGAGGCTTAATCGTCACCAACAAGCATGGCCCTGGAATGAATCCGCACATAACATGAACCCTCCTGTAACCCACTGGTTATCTCTTCACTTCCTTTGCCCCAGGTTTATTTCTCTGGCAGTGTGATTGTTGTTTTTCTGACTCTTACCTGTTTTAGAGAGTTAGTAAAAGCTTCTCGTGAACACAGATGGGGTGGTCTCCTGTGGAATTCCTGTCACTTTGGGCATTTGGTTCTGTTGTGGTTCGGGCCCTAACCCTAACTAATTTGGCCTAATGTTTCTTAAAGCATCCTCTAGAAATAAGCGCATCCCTTCGTGTGGGAAGGGATGTTTTCGTATTTTTAAACAGGGCATTCCTTATGCTAATGAATCCCAGCGCCAAGTTCATATCCAATATTGTAAACTTCTGTGCATTCACGATCACCTGTCTGGATACCTGAGGCTATTCTCCCAGAGATAGTAAGCATAGTATAGTTTCTATATTTTCATGTATTTTAAAATACATTTTAAAATGAATATTTGCCTTTTGTTGTGGCACATCTGAAACAAAAAAATAGCAGTCTATGTTCAGTTAAATGATTACGTGCAATGTTTCCTTTTGCAGGATATGGCACTGGGGTAAAACCTCCCAAATATGGTATGATTCATTTTCTGGGCCGTATTTCCGCTTTTCCCACATTTGCAGCCAAGACAACGCTTACAATGCCCCCCATAAATGTTTGATTGATATCTATATCTGTAAATTAGGAAAAGGAAACACATTGTTAAGAGTTTTTTGTTTTTTTCCCCCAGGGTTTGTTGAACGTAGTACCGAGGTTTACATGTATGGTCACTTCTTGCAGGTGGGCCAGCAGGAGTTCCGAGAGGTGTGTCCGGTCTTGGAGTGCCACTGACTGGATTTGGGGGTAAACGAGGACAATGTAACCGTGGGTGGGGCGGTCCAAGTGCAGTAGACGGGATGATCCAACAACTTTGTTCAGAACGTTGAGCGACTAGTCCGCAGTCAGGTCACTGACACGCTTCTGCAGCTGTTGGACTGCAACACAGTATATTTTTCATCCTCCAGTGTGTCAAAAACCAAGGGGAATGCTGGTCCATGTCCATCTGTTGATAAAACCTGGCACACATCTTCAGAAGAGACGAGCCTTTTAGTGTGCAAAGCCCCAAAACTAGCAGTGACATATTTAGTAATGAGTCGTGCCCTGTAATGGAGATACAGTGCATCCAACAATACCTGCACTTAGTGTTTTTAATGTTCTTTTGTGTTACAGCATACCAAGGGGGCCCTAAACCTCCTAAATATGGTAGGTCAAAATCGCTGTCGGTTGCCTTGGTCACTTATATCAGGAGTGAGATTACATGGCGAATATTTTATTGTTATTTCTGCAGCTAACTTGGAACTCTCATACACCAAGTGCTACCTGTTCATTTTGTAATTTATCATTGTAATTTGCATCTCTGTCATTCCATTTAATAGGCATAGGGGTTAAGGGTTAGATGAATGGGAATTGCTCCAAACATTTTTTTGATACAAAAATCCCGAATATGACATTAGTTAACACTATTAAATATTTAGATTTCTCTGCACTGTAGGTGTACCAGGGGTTGTACCCAGGGGTGTACTAGGGGCTATACCTGGAGCAGTACCTGGAGGAGTACCTGGAGGAGTACCAGGAGGAGTACCTGGAGGGGTACCGGGAGGGGTACCAGGAGGATATGGAGGTAAGTTCATGGACCAACACAGATTCACCAGTGGGTGTGGCAGCACCACTCTGCAGACTGATTTGACCTCTGTGGGGGATCCAGTTCAGCGTGGCATGCCAGTCAGTTCACAAATGATTTATACAAATATAACGTCACAGCGTTTATTTTACAGGATACGGAGGAGCAGCTAAACCCCCCAAATATGGTAAGACTTCAGGAATTCTTTCTCTCTGTTGCCCTTCAGGGACTTCACCTTATCTGAGAAATTCACAGAGCAGAACGGCTCAATGGCATTGCATTTTATCTCCCGTATGCCTAATTCTGCGATGTCAGGGGTATCTTTCCAATGCAGAATCACCAGTTTTTCCTGTGTACCTCCCTAGGAGTGCCAGCGGGAGCTGGAGGAGCAGGGTTACCAAGAGGGGTACCCGGAGGTAAATTTCAACTGACAGTAAATGTAATGTGAGAGGGTTCGGCAGACGGACGGGAGGTAACAAAACTAGAGCAACCAGGACAGCATTGATGTTTGTGCATTGTCCTGCTTAAACGACCCCAGTAAGGTATCCTGACGTTTTGCATTTCAGGATACCCTGCCGGGTTACCTTACAGTTACGGTGAGGCTTTTTTAACGCTTCGTACCTCAGACAGCCCTAATGAAAGCTGGTGATCTTTCCTTATGTCAACAAAATCTCTGGTGAAACAAAGTGTCGTTTGTCATCTGTAAACTGCAGTGTTTCATTTTCCTCTCTCCGCAGGTGCTCAGATCCCTGCTGGGGGCGGAGTGCCAGACGGGGGGGTGCCAGGAGGTAAATTAGTGAGAAGTCACAGGCGCCGTAAGGGGTGGTGGAGGTGTGAAGGGAGGATTTTGACACAGAGCTGTAGTTCCGCCATCCCTCTTGTTAAAGGCCATGCTTTTAGTGGGCTCTGGGACGCAGCTACACCCGCTGAGAAGAACATTCTGAACAAACCTTAATGACTGTCAATCCCAATGTGATATTCAGTGTGTTTGTCAAGAACATTAATTCATAAAACATTTACTGTGTAAGAATTCACAGAGTAATATACATAAGGTAGATATCATTTATAATGTATGAAAAAGAAATAAATATGACTAATATTTTTTAATTGTCTCACAGGATATGCTGGTGGGGCTAAACCACCTAAATACGGTATGAATGATAATATAATCAGTAATAATAATCAAATTTCATTTCAGTTCATGACAGACGGATGTGGTTTCACTCCTACGGTTTCCTTTCAATACATTATTGCTGTCTGCCTTTTTGTGTACTTTGTGCCCTAATTGGTAGGTGTGCCCGGGGGTGCAGTGTTTGGTGGTGGGACAGTCCCAGGGGCCACCGACGGAGTGGGTCTGAGTGGAACTGGGGTCCCGGGCGGGACGGGTGTGCCTTCCCTACCTGGGGGAAAACCAGGTACCTTCTCTCGCCTTAGAATTCAGCACGCGAGTGTGGTTAAGGGCTCGTTACTGAGTTCACAGGGCCTCCATTCAAGAAGGAGTGATAATTATTTCAAGGGATAACTGAGCAGGAATTTGGCAAGAATTATATTGTAAGAACTGTATTGTCGTTAGTACCCACAATTCCAAGGTGAGTCACCACCTTGTGGCCAAGTCTAGAATGCCTAGGAAATACTACATTACACTTTTTATAATTTTTTTTATTCTGTATTTTACAGCAAAGGACCCCACACTAGCACCAGGTAAGCCTGAAAATCCCAGTATGAATAACAGACTTATAACGATTTATCATAAATGTATGTATTTATTATAAAATAATCATAATGATTCCTATACCTTATACCTGTTAGTATCCATTCCTCCAAAAACACCAGTCCAATGGCTGAGTTGATGAAGTTGCTTGCCCAAGTGCAGACTGAGTCCTATGAGTTACAGTTCAACAGTTCGAACCCTGCTCATGTCATTAGCCGGTTGTAACCGGGAGAGCACAGCCGTGTGGGCCTTAGTGTGGGAAAGAGACGGGTGGCTGGAAGGCTTGGGGGAGACCTGTGGTAATTCCTCACACTGTCCCATTCCAGATTGCAAAGTAAAAATGACTGGTGGTTCTAAATTTAAGGGGAAAAAATAACATATCATGGTTTTGCACTAATATTTCCCTCATAGCTTCCAGTTATTTTTCATAAATAACTTTTACTGAACTTTTTACATAATATTGTAGTATTGTGCAGGTTCATTTGTTGTGTTTTAAGCAAAGAGTGAGGGTTTCAATCAGTGACAGCACCCCCAGCAATTGATTAAGTCCACCCCTGGACACAGGCAGCATTTTATTAAACCCAGCCCTGGACACAGGCAGCATTTTATTAAACCCAGCCCTGGACACAGGCAGTATTTTATTAAACCCAGCCCTGGACACAGGCTTAGCATTCTAACTCCTCCTCAACCCAGCTGTTCCGCCTATCCTGCTGTACTCTGACACCACCAGATGGCAGCGACAACCTCCCCCCACCCACCCCCGCTTCTGTTGTTCTCAATGCTGGAACCGGCATTTATCACAGGGGGCGCTAAAATAAGCATGCTACATTTTCTGCTGCCTTTTCGAAAATTGTGACGGCCTTAGCGATCAATTCGCCTCACGCTTTTACTTCTCCGCGGGCACAAAGCGTCTCATTAAAGTGTCACAGAGAAAGCTGAAATCTGTTATCTTTTGGCAGGAGAAACGGCTATTGTCACAACTGGCAAGGCCCCTGTACCCAGTAAGGTTTACTGCGCTGCATGCACCTTGATGGCAAATGATCTCTCAGTTGTGGCCTGACCCTTCCTTAGCCCACTAACCTTGCAGCTCTCTGCTCCCGAAAAACGTGTCCCATTTCTGCTCTTTGTTCCTCTTACAGGTGGTGCCGCGCATGGCACCCAGTGACAGTTTTCTCACATTGACCACGATTGTGCTAGATAGAAATAACACCTCCTCTATGTTGAATCACCTCCGTATACCCCATGTATCTCCGTGCACTTCAGTTGTAGAGTAACCGGATAACAGGCCGTTCTTACCTGTACTCCTCGTTTCTGAGTGGTCGAGAGCTCTGTTGAGTAACCAGAGAACACACGTTTCTCATCTGTACTCTGTTCTTTGAGTTGTAGAGGAACCACAGAACCGACGGTTCTCACCTTGCACTCCTGTGCTTTGAGTTTTAGATTAAGCAGAGAACACACGTTTCTCACCCTTGTTGCATCCGGTTTCCTGTGATTTTCCTTCTTATCTCTTGCAGGTGCAACAGGAGTTGCTCCAGGTATTTGAACCCCTGTCATTACTGAACTCCTCTCGTTACTGAACATACACCTCTTCATCTAACTTAGCCCTATTGTAATTGTTGTCACAGATTGCTGTAAATACAAAGCCTTTCATGACAGTATTCACCCCCTTTGGATGTTTCCACATTTTGTAGTGTTACAACTTGGAATTCAGTTGGGTTTTATTAGGATTTTTAACATTTGTTTTACAAAAAGTACCTAACACTTTGAAGGTACAACATATATATATTTTTTTTTATTGTGATGCAAAAGTTGATTACAAGGGAAAAAGAAAAATACCTCATCATCCTCGCCCTCAATCCTGACCAGTTTCCCAGTCCCTGCTGCTGAAAGACATCCCCAGAACATGATACCACCACCACCCATCTCCCTGGGGATGGTGTTCTCAGGGTGATGAGCTTGTCGGTTTTGCACCACCCATAGCGTTTTGCTCTGAGGTCAAATAGGTGCACTTCTAATCATGTGACTTCTAAAGGCAATTGGTTTCAGCAGAGCTTATTTAGTTAGGGGTTTCGTAGCAACTGAAAACTTATGTAACCAACAAATGTCTGTTTCTTTCTTTTAATCAGCTTTTTTGTCATGATAAAAAAACAATTTTGTACCGTCAAAGTGTTAGGTATTTTGTGTAAAACAAATGGTAAAAATCCCAATAAAATCCAGTTGAATTCCAAGTTGTAACACCACAAAATGTGGAATTTATAAATTGCTTTTACTCTCACTATAGTGTTCGTTTTTCACTGATTGCAGGGTCTGTGCAACCTGGTGGTAAGTCTGCGTGTGCGTGTGCACATGCACGTGCAAGTGTACGTGCGTGCGTGCGTGTGTTTCTTACTATAACAATGATCATCATTACCTGAATGACGCATTATTATGATCACCACTATCACTGTTTTTACAGTTGGTGCCGGAGTCGTTCAGCCTAGCGGTGAGTAGTTTTTAAAATGTGAATGTATAAAATGTTTAATTGGCGAGGATTATCACACTGAGACCCACGTTAAATCAAAACTTTCAGCCTTGTGCCCACTACATATTAAAAGAAACCTGTGGTGTTCTGTCACCATCTCAGTGTTAAGTCTGTTTGAATTAAGAATGATCATCAGTCAAGATGATGTATCACATGAACTAAAATCACTTAAGATTAATTTTCAGATACATTTTTTCATAAGTCATAATTTTTATGTCCACGGCACTTCATTATAATTATAATAAATTGTATTGCCCTCCCCCCCCCCACAGCTGGAACGAGTGTCGGTAAGTATCTGCACCCCCTCATTTTAGTTTTTCAGGGTGATTCATCTTCTCGTTGTTTCTTTGAGTCAATGTGCTTTCCTGGGGCTATCTTTCGTTTCATATAGTTTGGAGAAACTCTTTATTAGATAACTGGGAGAATAACATACAGAAATCTTTTCATACAGAAATCATTTTTTGCAGTTTTTACACTGCAAAAAAAGTGTGCATGTCCTGGAAGGAGCATGTCCTTCCATAAGTTAGTATCTACATTTATGAAGCAAGCTTCCATAAAAGCAGTATGCCTTTCTAAAGCACAATGTAAATGGTTAGATCTTGGCCTTTGTATGACACTGCTTTGGAATACAGTGTGCCTTTGAGTGTAACACTCTGTTCTTTTCGTCTGCAAATGAAGCTGGCCAACCTCAACCGGGTACTGGTGAGTGCCAAATGTCTTTTTTTGCTCTCCATCACCATCATCAGAACACAGAATGAGGGAATATCTTTTGGAAGAGAGATACACTCTCCCTCCAGTAGAGGTCCAGAGACTCCTATAATCTATGCCAAGGCCCATTGAAGCTGTTCTGGCAGATCATGTTGGCCCAATACTCCATTTTGGTTTTTCCTTGAATTCACCCATCTGTATATATGGGAAATAAGTAATCGTGACAGTTAAGGTTTCAGTTTAGGTTCACTTTAGATTTTCACCACAAGGTGGCAGCAAACCCTGCTGTAGGTCTCCCCCACCTGAGAGTATACTCATTGATTCAGTCATTTGTTTTGGGTTAACTGTTAATCCAGTTCAGGTTTAATGTTTGCCAGGGTCTGATCAGGGAGACACAGGCCATGAGACAGGGTACCCACAGGACGAGACACCGGTCTATCACAGAACAGTGGACGGAAAGACTCACGCACGCACGCACGCAGACAGACAGACAGACAGACAGACACCGATAGACAAAGATAGAAGGCAGACAGACTGTCACCAATAGACACAGACAGATACACATGCAGAGACAGACAGCTGACATAGATAGACACAGACAGACACAAGCGCACAGAGAGACTGACATCGACAGACACAGACAGACACTCGCACAGACAGACAGAGACAGGAGCGCCCGGAGGTAACCTCTAGGATTATAAGGAAAAGCTCCTGACAGATAATAAAACTTGTTCTGCTCTGACCCACAGGTGTTGGTGGTAAACCCCCTAAACCACCAGGAACAGGTAATGCCTTCACTTCCTACACGTTTACGCTGTTTTAGTGACATGTAGGAGAAGATCATACGTTTTACACACTGTTTTAGTAATGAATCAAAAAGGACCATTTTTTAGGACCCAGAGTGAATGGCATGGCTTAAATGTCTACACCTGCCCGCTTCTACAGCGTGGTTCTGCAGCTCCAGCATTGCAATCAGCCATATCTGATGTAGTCCCCCTCCTGTATACATACAGACATATATCCAGACTGAACTTAATGCACATCCACGCACACAGTGAACTCTACTGAGGAAACCCTCGGTTTTAATAAAGCTGTGTAATATTACTGCAAAATATTATTAACATAATAACGCTGTATCTGTCTAGAGGTTAGCTTTTGGTTTGTCCAACTATCAGCCTGAGTGACAATATATATTTAGATGCTACCATAACAATAGGTTATGCTGTAATATAAAATGTTTTCTGCAGCTAACCAAGGAAATATTGTAGTCATGGCAATGGATGGGATTTTCTTTCCAAAGAAAGAAACCCATATTACTTTTGACTAGTAGCACATTGTAATCCCAGTAATATACTCACTGATACATTAGGCTTGACAGAGGCAGTACGAGAACAGCCGGCCCAGTTCTCCCTGGTTAAACCGAGTGGGGAACACACAGTGATCGTAGGGCGTTTCCGCGTTGAGATGAACAATGACAGGGTGCAGACCCTCGCTGTCACAGGGGTGTCTGTCAGACCCCTCCGTTCCTCTGCGTCACGCCTCCCCGCCCACGACTGGCTGTCCGTCGCGCCTCTCGTCCTTGAGCGAGTATCACAATGATGCACGCTGGGGTGGTGACACTGAGTCACGCTTTTTTCAGCTGTCATGCTCCCGTGCTCTCCCCCCCCCCCCCCCCGTGAGACACGGGACGGGCCTCTGCGCCAGCCCTGCTGGAGGCTAAATTCTCACCCAGGCTCACCGGGGTCCCTGTACAACGGGTTTATTGGCTACAACCGCTGTTTTGTGACAACGCTGCTGTCCGGTTTGTCAGGCTACGTTGCCTATAGCACCACAATGTAATGTGTGGACGTCCAGTTTGTAAGCTTCACCTTGACGTGCTCCAAAGAAAATAACCGGCCATCTAGACGAACAATAATCTACTGTAGTGTAAATTGCGTCGAGTGATCGTAAAATTTTTATGATGGGAACGTTCTTCTCCAGTTTATAAGCACATGACTATGCTGTTCCTGCACTATATATATATATATATATATATATATATACACACACACACACACACACACACACACACACACACACACACACACACACACACACACACCTCCCCAGGGCATATTTCATCACTTCACTGCCATCTCATAACACCTTCATCCTCCAAGGCTTTTCTGTGTCTGTACATTATGGAGAATCCCCGTTTACAGATGTGCCTCAGTACAATGTAATGACGGTCGCCTCACTCCCACAGGGGCGGGCGGATATCCCTACGGCTACGGAAGTAAGTGGAGCCGTCGTCACGCCGACCTCGATGGGCTAGCCGTCGTCACGCCGACCTCGGGCTTGCCGTCGTCACGCATCCGCATGTGACGTCACTCTGATCTCCCTTCCCACAGTTCCATACCACGGCGGTGTGGGGGCCGGAACAGGGGGTGGGGCGGCGGTGCCCCCCGGAGCCAAGCCCCTGAAGGCCCCAGGTAAGCGCGCACGGAGGGCAGGGGAGTCTTCGCTTTACTCTTGCGGCGTGACGGCACGCGACATCCTGACTGAGCGTGAGAGCCGCGCGCTGGGTGGGACCCGGTGATGTGGTGTTGTTAAATCAGCCAACGTCAGTCAAGCCTTTCGTTTCGCCCATGATGATCAATCAAATTCATTCATTTTTTGAGTTAAGTATTTTGTGTGTGTGTATGTGCGTGTGTGTGTACCTGTGTGTGTGTGTGTGTGTGTGTGTGTGTGTGTGTGTGTGTGTGTGTGTGTGTGTGTGTGTGTGTGTGTGTGTGTTGCATATCTCTTGTCAGCTGTAGGTGCTGGAGGTGCAGCGCTTGGCGGAGTAGGTGGAGTCGGAGGGGCGGGACTTGTTCCAGGGGGAGTTGGCGTGCAGCCTGGTGGAGGTAAAATATTGTTATGTTCCTGATGAATGTTGGCTGCGTTTCAGTATGCAGCACTTTCAGTTCCCCCAAAGAGTAAGTTGGGGAAAGTCCAACCTTTCTGCCTTGGTTTGGGATGTGGGTGAGAATGTGCAGAAGTGTGAACGTGTGTATGTCACGCAGGAATGTGTGCCCATGTAGTTCTGTGTGTGATGCCGCTGTGTTTTGTTCTGAGAGACCCAATGAGTGTCAAAAAGAACATGCTGGTTCATCATAGTGATCAAAGTCAAATATTTTTCTTAATAATTAACCACACCTAAGGGTTATACATTCATTAATTTGGCCCAGTGAATTGTGATTGGAGAGACTTCCCTTTTCGACCGTTTACCCCTCCCCCTTCTTACGGTTGCGGTCACTTTCCCTGTCGTCACATTAGAGGCTTCTAAACCCCCACTGGTTCAAAGTGGCCGTTGTCCAGGAAATGCCATCGGCTTCGCCTTCCCTCTCATTTCATATCACAACAGAAGCTCTACCAGGAATGCAAACCGCCCAGTTCTTAATTGAGCTGGGACCCCAGCGGGCCGACGGGCAGAGAGAAAATGACCCAAACCCTTTTGCAGGCCTGAGAGATTTCTCTCTGTGGTCTTCCTGTGATAGACTAGATCCGGGCGGCTTGAGGAGCGACCGTCCCGTCATAGCCAGTGCGGAACTGTTCCTCTCTCTTCAGTCATAATTAATTCAACATTCCCCAACACAGGTGTGCGGTACCCTACAGGCGTTGGGCTCGGAGCCGGTAAAGCACCCAAACCAGGTGAAGTGCCTTTGCAAAAAGCAGTATCCTCTACATTAACACTGATCCCCTCTACATTAACACTGATCCCCTCTACATTACTACTGATCCCCTCTACATTAACACTAATCCCCTCTACATTACTACTGATCCCCTCTACTTTACTATTGATCCCCTCTACATTAACACTGATCCCCTCTACTTTACTACTGATCCCCTCTACATTAACACTGATCCCCTCTACTTTACTATTGATCCCCTCTACATTAACACTGATCCCCTCTACATTAACACTGATCCCCTCTACTTTACTACTGATCCCCTCTACATTAACACTGATCCCCTCTACATTACTACTGATCCCCTCTACTTTACTATTGATCCCCTCTACATTAACACTAATCCCCACTACATTAACACTGATCCCCTCTACATTAACACTGATCCCCTCTACTTTACTATTGATCCCCTCTACTTTACTACTGATCCCCTCTACTTTACTACTGATTCCCTCTACATTAACACTGATCCCCTCTACTTTACTACTGATCCCCTCTA
>JAOYSI010026102.1:0-20559 GCA_025775065.1 Hiodon alosoides | reverse complement strand
ACTTTACTACTGATTCCCTCTACATTAACACTGATCCCCTCTACTTTACTACTGATCCCCTCTACATTACTACTGATTCCCTCTACATTAACACTGATCCCCTCTACTTTACTACTGATCCCCTCTACATTACTACTGATTCCCTCTACATTACTACTGACTCCCTTTACATTAACACTGATCCCCTCTACTTTACTACCGATCCCCTCTACTTTACTACTGATCCCCTCTACATTACTACTGATTCCCTCTACATTAACACTGATCCCCTCTACATTAACACTGATCCCCTCTACTTTACTACTGATCCCCTCTACATTACTACTGATTCCCTCTACATTTACACTGATCCCCTCTACTTTACTACCGATCCCCTCTACATCAACACTGATCCCCTCTACATTACTACTAATCCCCTCTACATTAACACTGATCCCCTCTACATTACTACTGATTCCCTCTACATTAACACTTCTTTTTAAAAGAATGTTTTGTGGACTCAAGTTGTGTAAATAGGTAGATGCACGTTTCACTATCTAATAACAAAATCACGCCTGGGAGAATTTTCAAATTTTTTCCCGCTGTGGTTTCTCTCAGTAAATGTAACGTGTTAAACTTTAAAAATCAGTGGTTGAGCCGTTGACCAGGAAGTAATTAGGGCCTCTGCTCCCTGCAGAAGCAGATAAGTGTGTCTGTATCATAATGAGTAACGGCATTTGCCTTGTGGAGTTTGATCTGACGATTAAAGGCTCCCCCGTTGGATCCCTGGGAGCAGACACCGCAGGTCTGGAGAGATAAAGTACTGTCGTCCCCCGTTCAGCCACTCTGGGTCCCTCACTCTGGGTAGCTCACTCTGGGTCCCTCACTCTGGGTAGCTCACTCTGGGTCCCTCACTCTGGTTCTTTCTCTCCTTCTGCCCTCAGGCTACGGCTCGTTGGGTACAGGATATCAACCAGGTGAGAATTCCCTGATGAAGAAATGTTGTCTTCTTTATCAGTTTTTTGAGCTTTCTTTTACACTTACACACGTGTGTGTGTGTGCGTACACAAACCCATTTTGGTGGTGGTTCTTTAGATAATCCTTTATTCCTGATGGCTGACTTTATTATGCCTGCTGGTGTAGTGTAAGGCCATCTGTCACCTGCCTCAGGCAGCAGATATTCAAAACCTGCAGTAGTTTGGCACCTTATCTTATACAGCACTGATGAGGAATGTAACACCTGAATCTCACCATGACTGTGCTAAATCATAGGTTGTTACAGAGGTCCATTTTAACACCCTGATCTGGATAATGTGTTCCCCTCTTAATGAGACATCTCAGAATTCAGAGGCCTTTCCCATCTCGACAGCATCGATGACCACATCCAGTTTAATCAGAGACTCCATAGTCTTCCCACAGCCGGATCTGAACTGTCTGGTTCAATGCACTCTCTGTTAAATCTCTGGTGCATTATATTACTGTAGACGTCAGCAACGCTGGTCTGATTGATTCTGCAAGGGGGAGGGTAAGGTAGTGTGATCGGTCTCCACTGACCCAGTCGCTTCTAAGCCACCCGTGATCTGGTGGCACAGCGTCTGTTAGAGAGGCATGTCCCCCCTTAGAGCACCGCTAGGTTGCGGCAGCCAGGAAGCCATCGGGAGTTGCTGGTTAGCTCATCTGTGCTAGGGTAACGCTTTACCGACCGAGCCATTCAGACGGGTCTTTAGATTAGTCGACAGTAAGCTGTGGAATGTTTGGTGGACATTTGTGTTGATTTTCTCTTCCTCCTGCAGGTGGTGTTCCTGCAGGTGGTGTTCCTGCAGGTGGTGTTCCTGGCTACGGTGGCTATCAACAACCCTACCCAGGTCTGGAACCCCATTTCTCTCCTTTCATCTGTGTAGTCACCAGTGCAACTGGGATTTAGCGGAATTCCATTTAAAAAATCAAACAAACAACCAGGGCTTGCTCTGGGAGGAGTTATTATCCTTAGTCCGATAACTATGCCTTGCAGAAGTGCTGGTCAGTGTCCTGGGTAATTTCCCCCAGGCTGGAATGAGTGCAGGAAACAAGCAGTAATGTTTGAGGCCAGGCAATGGTACCATAGATTAATGAATTGCAACACATAGTTGACAAAAAAGACATCCGTCATTGAGAGAATAGCGGGTCTGAAATAAAAATTTATTAATGTCTTTAAATTAATATTTTAATTTAATGTCATCCTCCCAGCACCAGAAATACAGTGGCTTCGCTAAATACTCAGTTGCGTTTAGGCCTTCCAGGGAGTTGTGTTTGGGGTGCATATTAGACGTGTCCCCCCAGTCTGTCGGGGTGCATGTGGGTGGGTGTGACCCTGTTATCATACCTGTTTGCCCCCGTTTTGGCTCAGGAGCAGGACTAATGCAGACATGCAGACAGACATCCCTGCCCCTTCTCAGTTAACACACGTGTCCGAGGTCTGCAGTGCCCGGGGGCTGCAGTGTCCGAGCTCTACAGTGTCCGAGCTCTACAGTGTCCGAGCTCTACAGTGCCCGAGGTCTGTCGTGTAGGGGTCTACAGTGTCCGAGGTCTACAGTGTCCGAGGTCTGCAGTGCCCGAGGTCTGTCGTGTAGGGGTCTACAGTGTCCGAGGTCTACAGTGTCCGAGGTCTGTCGTGCCAGGGGTCTACAGTGTCCGAGGTCTGTCGTGTAGGGGTCTGCAGTGTCCGAGGTCTGTCGTGTAGCGGTCTGCAGTGTCCGAGGTCTGCAGTGTCCGAGGTCTGCAGTGCCCGAAGGTCTGCAGTGCCCGAAGGTCTGCAGTGTCGGAGGTCTGTCGTGTAGGGGTCTGCAGTGTCCGAGGTCTGCAGTGTCCGAGGTCTGCAGTGCCCGAGGTCTGCAGTGTCGAGGTCTACAGTGCCCGAGGTCTGTCGTGTAGGGGTCTGCAGTGCCCGAAGGTCTGCAGTGCCCGAGGTCTGCAGTGTCGAGGTCTACAGTGCCCGAGGTCTGTCGTGCCAGCGGTCTACAGTGTCCGAGGTCTGCAGTGTCCATTATCCACCCCATCCCCTGGGGCTGCCTGGGGCTGGGGAAGGGACATTACTTGTACTTGGCACGGTAACTGCTACTTCATGATTTTGGCCTTCCTCTCCACCCACAGTGGGCTTGTTTAAGGCGCTGACCTTACCATAGATTTAACGGGCCATACTGACCTTGAAGATGCAGTGTCACTTTTAACTGAGGTACAAGTACCACGTAACTGGATTAAATCATTAATTATTCATTTGTTGTTTCACTTATCCAAGGTTTAAACAGAACAAATCCTATTGATGGTCTCAAAAGGAAATGTATTTCAGGAAAAGGTCATTGGAGTATTTTAAAACGCACATTTATTGTTTAAATTTCAGTCATCTAGTAACAAATATAGTAACCTTCAAATTTTGCAAGAAAATAAGAAAATTTTATTTTATTTTTTTGTTTAACTGTAGAATTTGAAATTTCCACTTATACACAATTGGATAATAACAAAATACATAAGACATAAGTCGATTTTATCGACTCTCAAGAATACTTGCTGCTTGTGGTTCCTGGTGCTTGTGGTTCCTGGTGCTTGTGGTCCCTTGTCCTTGTAGTCCCGGGTGCTTGTGGTCCCAGGTGCTTGTAGTCCCGGTTATCCGTGGTCCCGGTTATCCGTGGTCCCGGGTGCTTGTGGTCCCGGTTTCTTGTGGTCCCGGTTTCTTGTGGTCCCGGGTGCTTTTGATCCCTGGTGCTTGTGGTCCTGGTTACTTGTGGTCCCGGGTGCTTGTGGTCCCTTGTCCTTGTAGTCCTGGGTGCTTGTGGTCCCGGTTGCTTGTGGTCCCGGGTGCTTTTGATCCCTGCTGCTTTTGATCCCTGGTGCTTGTGGTCCCGGGTGCTTGTGGTCCCTTGTCCTTGTAGTCCCTGGTGCTTGTGGTCCCGGGTGCTTGTGGTCCCTTGTTCTTGTAGTCCCGGGTGCTTGTGGTCCCGGGTGCTTGTGGTCCCTTGTCCTTGTAGTCCCGGGTGCTTATGGTCCCTTGTCCTTGTAGTCCCGGGTGCTTATGGTCCCGGGTGCTTGTGGTCCCGGGTGCTTATGGTCCCTTGTCCTTGTAGTCCCGGGTGCTTGTGGTCCCGGGTGCTTGTGGATCCTGGACAGTTGCATTGGTTACTGTGCATTGTATGCACGCGGTTATCATGGGAACCAAGAAGAAGGTGGATGACGTGTGTGGGACTATGGGGTGGTGGTTACCTTGAAACTGGTGGTGTAAAAAAAACTTGTACAATACAAGTACAAAATTCCTTGTTATTTGCGGAAAAGGTCTATTGTTCTTTATTATCTTTACAAAAAGGCCAATGCCTCAATCTCATTTAAGTTACTACCCCCATCAATTAACCACCCAATTTGTTACATATCAACATTTTCTTATTTATAAATAATAATAATTATTATAAATAATATAAGTAATTATCATAATATATGCTTAATATTCCAAGTTTTATCTGCACAGATTAAATTTTATTTTTAAGACTTAGACAATCAAGTCAAATCTTCCCTTCCTGTTGGCCAGTAATGTCGGAAATTTGGTTCCTTTTTTTATTTATAGTAAAACAGATCCCATGTGTTATTGACCGTATGGTCCACGTGTTTATATTTTCCCAGGCCATGAATCATTCTGCTTCTGTGTGTGTGTGTGTGTGTGTGTGTGTGTGTGTGTGTGTGTGTGTTTGTAATTTTATTTCAGTGTATTTTGGCAGGTTATTCTGGGAATCCAGTTGTTACACATACACAGCTGCTTACACATCTGTCTGCAGTGGCATTGGAAAAATAGTCTGGGCATTTGTCATTTGTCAGCAGAATTCACTGATATTTTCAGTTGTTGTGATTTAATGAGCCCAGCCTGGAAAATCCCATCACTTTAAAAATAAATCCTGTTCTTATTTAAACCTCATTTACTCCTACTAGCGTTGAATGACAAACTTGTGTCTTCTTTTCTAGGGTATGGACCTGGGGTTCCAGCCCTATCAGCACAACAAGGTAAAAATAATCACACCAATATCCAGACATTATCCGGCATCTTGAACATAGCGTTTCATCTCTCCCTGCTGAGTTTCACATTTGATCATTAGCGGTACAAATGAACCGATGTTGTTGTACAGAATGTGTGAGTAAATCGCTCCCCCTCGATAAGGATAGACAATGATCATATAAATAATAATGTTAAATAATCGCGCTCCACTCCTGTTGAAAATGTCTGCGCACACTCTTGTGATCAAAAAATATTTCCAGAATGCTGCAGATTCCCATTTGTGAATGAACGTGGTTACGGTTTTAACGAGACGGCATTATAGGTATAAATTTGACTGACAGTGCGAGGTGAGACGACAGAACTGAGCCCAGATGGTCCTACTGAGGCACAATTCGTCTGATAATCTGTGTCGTCCCGAGCATGTGGATAACTGCTGGGGTTATGAGTGTGGCGGTGTTCTGATGACCTGCCGCTGAGCCAATTTACTTCTGCCTCATTTCAATGTTAAAAATGTCAGAGCAAAGCCGCTTTCCACACAAGATCGCAGCACCGAGACTCCCCAGCAAGGAGGTTATTAATCCGTACTAGGAGAGTTTTATTTTTAGTTCCGGTTTAGGTTTTATGTCCCTCAATTTGACGCCTCCGACAGCACTTTAAAAATAAGGGTTGGATATTCAGCAAGATGGAGAGACAAGTCTCCACCCAGTAGGAACCACCGCCCAACAGATGCTTGGGCCAACTGGATACCACTCAGTCATTTCACACTTACTAAATATATCTGTTTATGTTCCGTTTTGGATAAAGTTAGAATGTAACTTGTGTCGTCCGTAACCTAGCCTAATGCAAAACCTTTGGTGGATTTGTAAGTCTCAGGGTTCTTAACAAAATCGATTTTTTTCCTGCCCCCTTTTACCGCAAGCAGTTTGTTTGGAGCACCTTGTTTTGACAGCCGTGAGATTGAGCTGGTCAAGTCCAAATTTAAAAGTTCAAATTTTTTTCTTTTGCCTGTTCCTTTTTTTAGCCAAAGCAGCCAAATACGGTGCCCTCCAGGGATTTCTGGGCGGAGGCTATGGAGGTAAAATAACACTGTATTTTTGTTTTTCAATGTATTTATTTATTTATTTTACTAAACATTTGATACCAATCAAAATATCAAAGGTTGTGATTTGGAACCAAGTGCCAGTTTCCCCTGTTCTAGGGAACACATTAGGGTGTGATTTAGAACTTATATCCTATATCTGTGAAATACGCTTTTCATGCTTGGTTTTAACACCTTTTATTCCTTAAACCTCACGGGTAAGACCCCACATAAATCTCACGGGTGACACCCCTCATAAATCTCACGGGTGAGACCCCCACTGGGTGTTTCAGCATGGAGGCTGGACTGGGAGTCAGTTGGATCAGGCTCGATCGAACCTGAGATGTCTGTCTGTTTCCTCTTCCAGGTGGCGCGGGGTGTCAAGGCAAATACTGTGGCAGGAGAAGAAAGTAGAAGACCTTGAGATATGAAGTGACCTCAAGAATCAATGGTGCTACTGCATGGTCTGAATGTACATTTTCATATACAAAAAAACCCCTTTCATGTACAAATGTTTTAAGTTTTTTGTACGTATTTGACTTTTTTTTTTTTTTGGTTTGTTTTTTAAATAAACCCACAAGGCCAGAAGAAAACATTGTAAAATCCTCGCGACACACCAAGGAATGTGACGGAAAAATGTTTTAAAGTGTAAGAAGTGAAACTCGTGCAGTACTCCACACATTTATTTTTATACAAGCATTGTACTATTCTTTGTACCTGTACCACAATGCATTCTCTTTGTGACTAATGCGTTCGATGGCTTGTGTCTGTTCGTCCGTCATCTGATTCTGTCAGACGGCCACATTCGTCATCAGTTGTCATCAGTGCTTTTAGAGGTACCTGTTGAGTTCAACAGTGGCCGCGCGATCCCACAGATCCCACAAGTCATGTTTTTGTTTTCGTTTTGTTTTTTTCCAGAGAGGAGACCAAGTTTCTTCCCCTGTTTTTGTTTTCTCAATATCATTTCTTTGTTTTAACATTCCCAGCGTATGGTTGTGAGAAGAGATTATAGCCTCTCTTCCTGTCCCCTTCCCTGTGCTGAAGGAGTTTTGGATGATTCACAGCCTGTGGGGTCAACAAGGCTTAAAGCTTTCAGGGCCTCTCGGGGCTGTGTTAGACACAGCATGTTTCTAACTTTGTATTGGTCTGTGTGCTGTCCTGTTGAGGTGACGCGGCAGTTTTAAGGAACTGGGGGAAATTGTGGAGGCACACTGGGCCGCGAATCATATTAAGAGCCCTGGGTCCCATGCACTTCAAGTTCACATGCCTTTTGGAAAGGTGAAGCGGACGGGACTGATGTCAGCCGGCCTTTCGGAAAAAATACACTCCAAACATGTGCAGTGTGGGTTTGTACTTTGTTTAAAAACTGCTGCGCGTTCCGCTTGATCATCCTACTGGCTTCAGTAAGAATGTAATAGGGAAACCACAAGAATTTTTTTTAAATCGATTCTGAAAAAATAAACGTGTTTCTGGCATATACGCTATATATGTATGAATTGGGGGGGGGGGGTTTCCTAATCGTTCATGGATTTTATAATTCACATACAATTAGTAAAGAACCGACTGACCACAAATCATCAATTGCAAATAAATTAATTTTTTCGTCATTATGAACTAGTTGTTTTCTGTCTAAACTCTGTAAAGTAAAACTGTGTTTTTTGCTTAGCTTTAGCTTTTAGTCACTGTGAAATGTGTCACTGTGTAATTTCTAAAGTTTTGTTTGTTTTGAATTTTAGACAGATTCGTTTGTTTTCCTTCTTCTTTGTGGCCACCAAAATGTAGGTCTCGCCCTCCGGTTTGTTAGTGACTATAGATGGACTTATTCGGTAGATTCGACTTGTATGAGAATGGCAGAATGGGACTCCGCTTTAGTTATTTTATCGTGTGCTGTATTTTGTACTGTTTTGAGCCTCACTAGACTTATTTCTGTCTAGCGTGGGTTTTATTTAAAGGGGAGCAAGCGGGAGAGGGCAATGTACTTTTTCCACGACGCACATTTGATTAGTTCCTGGAAATCTCGACATTTTAAATGCTTCAGTAAATGCAGTAATAAACTTTAATATTTTAATTTAAAACATTTTGAAGTGTTTATTTTTTAAGATGGGAAAATACACAAATAGACAAAGGTAAACTGCAGTCCACAATGGGAATTATATCGGAATTGGAGAAAAACATATTTGAATAAAATACATTTTCATTTAATTAATTCTATTTTTGTTCAAAATGTTTTTTCCTCCGAATCGCATTTTTGAATTATTCAATTTATAAAACTCTTCAGTGCGAAATCACACCATTACAAAATCAGAAATAACGGTTTTTGTAATCCGCAGCGAAACGAGCACACCCATTTTAGCACTCCCCCTCCCCTTCTGCTTACATATCCACTTCCCAGGGATAGCGCTTAGTAGGCCAACTCTAGTCAGTCTCGTTTCACAGCAGCCTGTCCGCTTTATTTGATTTGACCCATCCTCTTCCAGTGGAAAAGCTGCAGATCGTCCAATCTTTACGCGCTACCGTCCAGAGAGGAGACAAGACATAGCGTCAGACTGTGGTCGGGGCGCGGATATCTGTGTTTTCTGGCTGCCTCTCGAGGAGCTCCCAGGCAGAGAGTGAATGAGGTTGATGCTTCTCTGCTGTACCTGGAAGGACGAGCGCATGGGAGAGGAGGAAGGTGAGCGAGAAGCCGGAGTTGAGCGGTTTTCTGGGGTGGATACTTGCTGCGTCTCCAAGTGTGCGTTCTACAGCGGCCGAAACGAAAAGAGCCTAAACATCCCTCAGTGCTGATTAGGATTTCCTCAGTCCCACTGTTAAAACCATGCTTAGTACGTCAAACGCCGAAGAGTTGCAACTATTTTTATAAAAACGTGCATGTAATGATTATGTATTTTAAGTAGTTTAGTTAGCATACAATTACTCGGCCAGTTGGGGATTGTTCCCCGCTAGCGAGTTTTGCTGCAATAGACCAAATATATCATCACGCTTTCTGTCCAGGAATGACACCGGGCAGACAATTCGTGTGCAATTCGTGATGTATTTAGTTGTGTGGGCGCTAAATAATCATTTTAAAGCTCAAAACGGAGGCAACTGCACTTACACGTTTTAGTGCGTGTATTGAAATAATATTAAGGAAATCATTTCTATATATTTTTTTTTGTTTATATTCTTGTGTGGCACTAAATGTGGAAGTAATTCCCTCATAAAACATGTTTCAGAAAATGGGGACACTGATTTAACTATAGTCCACTAATGTAATTTATTTTTACAATGATAGTTTAAGTCATTCTACAGGGTTTTTTCCTCACTGATAATGTATGCCATATTAGGCATATAGCACACAGAGGCCAGTTAAGACGAACTGTTTAAATTGTGTTTCTACCACGATTGGTCTCGCATTCCTAAAAGGTAAGGAAGACGTCTCTCTCTCCTAAGGTGGGAATTTAATCGAGGCAACGCCAACTGAGTAAGCGCATCAAAATCAATGCTGTGTTGCCAGAACCCACGAGTGTTTTGATGACAGTTGCGCACTGCTGATGCGAATGGCAAACGGTTCAGGTGAGCTGTGTCGATACACGAAATCAATTGCGCACGCTGTAAGAAGCTGTCTCGCATCTTCTAATCTAGAACCCCGTATAACAAACTGCGATGCGTTCAATTTTGCATAGCTTGAGGGGGAGAACGGTTGAGGCTCTTTGTCACGTTTGACTGCAATTTATTTCCTGACTCTTTGGCATCACATAAGATGGATAGAACAATTTATTTAAACTAAATAACGTCGATGCTGGAAAGAGAATTGGCAGATACCGTTTTTTCCTTTTAACTACTCGTACGTGATCAGGTCTGGAAAAAAGTTTTTTTTTTTAAACTTGATGAAACTGATTAATTATCGTCAGCCTCTGATGTTTATGCAATGCGAGCTGATTATCACGGAACGTATTAAAGTTACGTTGCTTCAGATACTCTGCATTACAGTCAGTGTTCTACTTATTTTGTTATTGTTATCTCACGGGATTAGTAAAGTGCGTGACGGTTTCGTTTAAATAAAAAATCCCTAAAATAAAGAGCATAGTGTTATAATTCACAGTCACGGTCAGCTGGTCCCTCAATGGGGTCTCTGTGGGTCTGTATGGGTCTGTGCGTGCAGATGATGGGAAGCGGACCCACTCAACATAACTGGTCCTATAAGATCGCAGTTTGCTATTTGGTTGCAGCTGAGATTTTTTTTGGTGGCAGGTTCTTCAAGGCAGCTTTCACCCGAATGATTGTGATAAATTGTCCATGGTTCAGGATATCGCAGTAGCTTGCAGCATGCTAACCACGGCGTGACTGATGGAATTGTGTGGTTGCGTTATGGTGCCTCTGTTTCGACAGGAATGTGATAGAACAAGCCCTGAGAAACCGCTCCTCCATGTCAAAAATGTTAGTACAACTCCTGGGGGAAAAACTAGCTCAAAGTCACTTATAATAGACAAACTTGGCCGCCGTGATTCTGACCATCTACGAGCAGGAGCTGTGTATCGAGTCCAGAGGATTAACTAAAAATGTGGTTGATATCTAAAGTGCAGAGCGTAGAGAGCAATGACTCCCTTCTCAATGTCTTCCAGAAGAGCAGGAGATCGCAATTGTAATGCAGAGTCTTAAGGTTGGTTTTCCGTCATCAGGACATTCCCCAAGGAGCCTCCTGAGTCCTGACCCAAGCACCACCTGGGGGGCACAACGGTCAGGGGACTAGGAACGCGTTTCTCTGCTGCCTTTGATGAACGTGCTATACACAGCGCTTGATCATCACTTGCCGTTGCTCTGCACGCTTATCTGGACCCTACCACATTCCAGGGTCTTCATGGGAAGGGAAATTCCCGACATTTCTGAGGAAAACAAACGCCACGATGCATGTAGTGGCACAAACATTACGGATAATTGCATTAAAAATAGCTTACCCCGGTACTTGTAATTTCAAGATCTTGAAATAGCCAAATGACTCCCTCCCTGGACGAACTCTCATATATACTTATCTAAAATGAGAATCTTTTCCCGAATGCTGGGAGAGACTTTTAGCTCATTGTAGGTAATGGGGGACTTTTAAGGGACTTCAGGAGTCTCCTCCTTCATCTTTATGAATTCTCCGGTCACCAAAGACCAAGTTTCACACGTACAGAAAGCCAAACGTTTGACGGTATTTAACTTCAAACACGGCTGCGCTAAAGTATGTTACGTGAGCCTGCCAGGTAAGGCGTGATCTTCCTCCGTCGTGATGACGTCACTGGCTTGTTTTTTTTACCAGCGATTCCCTTAAAAGGGGTCACAAAAACGGTGGTATAAAGATGAATCGAATGGGGCTAATTGATGTAATCTAATGGAAATGACAAATCCCCTGCTATCTACTGTAGAGACCCCACCTATTGGCTAATTTGCTAGTGCTGGACTGCAGTAAGAGGAATGGCTGAACCCAATAATGTTGATGCATTGTGTTGCTCTAACTGCATGTTATTTTATGCATTGTGTCACAGATATTTAATCTTATTAGGGTATTGAATGCGAGCAGCTTTATGTGAGAAGAGAGTGGCAGAAGGGAATCGGCCACACTAGCGTGCTCCGTTTCACCATGGGGATCTGTTCAATTTATCCGGGCGGCAGGGGGCGGTTTGCAGGTTGTGCAGCGTGTGACTCGGTGCTCTGTGGATCAGGCCTTGACCGTCGACCTTCTCTGCCCCCGGTGTTTCTCTGTCACAGCTGGAGGAAGCCTGCCCGTGTGTGCCGGGTGCCGGGAGCGCATTTACGACGAGCAGTACCTCCAGGCCCTCAACACCGACTGGCACACCCGCTGCTTTCGGTGAGTGTCGCCGCGCCGCGACGCCGGTCCGCCTCCAGGGCTCGCGTCTCAGCGTGGGTTCTGGTCTCCGTGCGGAGGAAGTGCCGGGTTCCTCGGCAGAAGGCGCTGATCGCGGTGGGCGCAGGCGTTGCCCCGTGCCTCTCAGTGCCGAGATAAACCGAGTACGACTGGCACCTCTGTGTGTCTCTCTGTGTCTTTGTTACATACATCTCTGTGTGTCTCTGTGTCTGTGTATATTTGTACACACATCTCTGTGTGTATGTCTGTGATGGAATCCCATCATTTAAGGGTTGCCTGTGGAAAGAAAATTCTTTTTGGTTGCACAACACAGCTTATAAAAGTTCACGGACCCTGCACTTACTGTTGTATTATTTACGATGACATTATGTTATTGACATTATGTCAAGGCACATTCTGCCAATTTGGATCTCTAAATGCCGTGAGCTGTATCCTGCGTTAGACTCGAAGGTGGGCATTAAACCAAGATGTAAATTTTCCCCAGTTTAGTCTCTTTCCCTAATCCCTGTTAATCCCTGGCAGTTCTCAGGTGTACAGTCTGGGACAGTGTGGGCTTGGTTTTTTATGTGCACTGATGATCTGGTTTCTGGACAGAGGCTTTCTTGTACTGTGCAATTTCCTGATACCCCATCTGCCATATGTTTAGTCAGATGTTTGTGGTAGCCACCGGGGAAAGACACGTCCTCCAACGGGGTCTCCACTGAGGGAGCCCTCACTCTCGCTTGCTGGTGCGGGAGCGGATGGTCCTGAATAAAAGGGGCGACCTGGTAATGATGAAATAACTGGGAACAGTGTGTGCGACTGGATACAGCGTAAGCGAGCTGGCAGGTCTGAGGTCCTGCGGTGAGGAACTGCAGCCTGGTAGAGGAGTGTCTCGGTGTCCTTTCCGCTCGCGCGGCGTGTGGGATCCCGCTCGGCGTGTTGGCCAACGCACAGTGTCGACGCCCGCTGTGCGCGCGTGCGTGCTTCTGTAAGCCTCGTGTCATGCGAGAGCTCATTAGTCACCTTCACCACAGCTCATGTCTGGTGAAAAGCCGGTCGTGTGAAAAGGGCGGCGCTGTTGCTTGATGTCGTTGCGCTGTCACAGAAAGGAACCGTCAGGGACCGGTTAAAAACTGACACGAATGTCCACCACTCCACAGATCTGACTGTCTCATCAGTAGGTTCCAGACAGTGAGGCAGACTGAGGCAATCCGCGGTCTTTATCAGACCTGCCAACCCAAACTCGAAACGTTCCCAGGACCTGTCAGACCCACTCAGCTCCATGGCGTCGCCGCCGACAACGGCTGCCATTTCCCAACTGCAGTGAGGACACACGCGTCACCCGGGGTCAGAAAATCGTAGATGTCATTCACTCTGGAAAAGCAAGGACTTTGTAATCTGTTGGTCTCTGGTGTCCGTCCACGTACACTCGTCTCTTCCCATGACCCTTTCTGAACGCTATTCTAACACAAAGCAAACCTAGAACTCATACAGAGATAAACACTTCATGGAGCAAAACCTTGGTCAAATAATCCAAGTATTTATACACGATGCCGTATATAACACGGTAAAATCCATATTGCAGTGAAATGTTGGCAATTTAATGTAATGCAGTATATACACATTATATATATTTTTTATTTTATTTTACTTATAACTGTAATACTGAGTAATAAGCTAGACAAATGATTGAATTAACTACCAGCTAATTGGATGAGCAATTTTCCTTTAAAATACTGCCAAATTTTACTACCAAATATTTTAAAGTTTGTATTCATCTCATACCCACACACATGCACAACAAGAAAGATAATAATAAGTTGTGTTATTTTATTCCTGCACATTAAATGTTTAAATTAAGTTATGCTTGATTTAAAAAGATCTGAGTCTGAGCTGTTATAAGTCCATGCATTATAAGGTTGTAATAACAAGACATCCAGGGTGCCTGTCTCCAGAGCAAGCCAAACACTGAATTCCTTAGTCTGCAAACGGGCCACCTTGCACGGGATCCTTCCAAGGTGTTTAAAAACGAATTCTGCTACCTCGTTATTGAGCACGGCCTAAGGAATGGGGCTATGGTGATTGGCCGAGAGTGCTTAGAGCTCTGTCCTCCTTGGATATCACATCTGTCTGCTCAACAGTGAGGCTTACCCCGGCAGGCAGGAGACTGGAGGGGGAACAGAGATGTGCCGTAATTTCAACTTTGGCCCGACTCCAGGTTTAACGCCACCTGAGCCTCCAACAAGGATGCTTAGCATCCACGGTGCGCGCCTGACCTTGAGAGAGCAAGCGGTAGAAAGAGGGAGGACGTACCATGTGACGCGCATCGTGACCTTGTGCAGTTTTACCGTTGCTGCGCTTGCTGCATTGTCAGCTCTGCATTCCTGCATTATGCATTCCTGCATTATGCATTCCTGCGTTATGCATTTCTGAATTATGCATTCATGCATGTTTTCACCCAGGACCTCCTGCCGCAGGCTCTTTAACAAAAGCCACTGCTGATCAGCAGCGTCCGTAGGAAACCAATAAGCCCTCTGCAGTCTCTGCGCTATTTCACACAGCCCGAAAAAAAAACCAACAGCCTCTCTGCTAATGAAGGAGGAAGAGGTTGCCAAGCTCTGAGACATTTTTGAAAGCATCCCATTCCCTCTGTCCGCCTGCTAGCAAAACTGGCTGAGTATCTCTGATAACTGACAGCCGTCCCAAGGATAGGAAAGCACAGTGGTCCTTAGAGAACGTGATGTTGCTTAACTTCATGGAAAAATAGCAGTTCAAGCTGTACAGCCTACTTCCCTGGCTGTCCCCCAGACTCTCATTACCGGAAGAACTGGACGAGCCTCACTGACAGAACGCGCTAAAGTGTTCAGGAGCAATGAGAGGTACGTGCCTGAAGTTCGGGTGTGTGGTCCTAAATTAAACTGAAAAAATAGCCTTTATAGGTAATTACAACTTTTTAAATTCAATTCTAATTCTGGAATTGACAATCATTTGTTTTTCTCCCCAATTCTGCCTCTCGGCTTGACACCACAATTCCCGTCGCCACAGGGTGAAGAAGTACCGCTAGTCTCCTCCAATCCTAGTCACCTTTGTGCCACCTGTCTCTTTTCTACTCTAACTACACAGCTCCCACAAGAGTCTCCGCTGCGATTAGAGGAGAGGCACGTCTGAGAAGCGGGTAGGAGACACTTACCGTTGTAACTCCCCTCCGCCCAGCCGGTGCTCTGCCAATTCTGCGCCCTGGCCGATCTCAGTCGGAAAATTACATACTGGGTTACTGGATTGGAACAGGCGAGTTCCTGCTCATAGGGCTCAGTCTGCACTCAGGCAAGCGCCTTTACCGCCTGTGCCAAATGCTGAACGGCATTTTAAATCTCAAAAGGAGCTCAGATCGGCTCTTCCCTTCCACCCTGTAGTTGAAACGACACAGATGTGAATCTTAGTGCATTGGTCATTGTGTCAGTCAGGGAATTAGGTGGAGCATGTTGGAGCAAACGGCAGTGACCGTCGTGTCATCTTCGTCTGCAAGGTGGAGATGTGCTGGTGTAGATCCAGTGAACCGCTCCATCTCTCTCTCTCTCTCACACACAAACACACACACACCGCCTTTGGTCTGTACATCTACACAAACTGTTAATGCTGTTAATGTATTGACAATGCTGGTAGGTTGCTTTGTGCCTCTCTGGCAGAGGATTGATTCATGTCCCTCTGTAGGGTTCAAATGGTTTCAGAGCGTCTTCATAAACGGTGCCTTTTACAGCCTTCTTTCTTCAAGCTACTCTGCCAAGAAAAATGTACTGTATTTGATTTCATATTAAAATAAATCTCAGCAACAATATAAAAAATTTTCTACCGGACTAGGATAAAAAATCCTATCAAGATCTTATTTACATCAAAGGGAATTTATAGATTCACAAGAAATGGCCATGATGAGAGATGTTGTTTTTTGACTCAGAGTAGAGTATTCTACCCTAAAATGTCTTTATTTTGGCATCTGACCAGCAGGCGGTGCCGTCTAAATTTTGTCTTGTGTTTCGTTATTGCTTGTCTGTGGGCTTCAGCGGAGCATGTTTGGTCATGTGATCACCTCAGCCCCCTTGATTTCCGCCAATCGTGCCCCTGTGGGCCCCAGGAAATAGAAAAGCCCAATGTGACAGCCAACACACGAGTGGTCCTGACGGCCTAACGTCAAATGGAGGCAGGCCCGCCCATATTTGGTCAGCCGCGGCACTACAGGAAACAAGAAAAAATATATCAGTATTTCTCAAGGATGCAGTTACTGTGCAAGTGTCCGAGTCCCTGTGAATAGGCAACGCTATAGTGAACAAACGCCACCTGTCCCTCTCGCTCAGCACTCACAGACACGATAAACAGCTTCCAGGACAATCATGTATATATGTATGTCTTACATAAACCAGAAGTAAACCGAATCTAATGATTACTTCCTTTTAGGTGGTGCAGTGGAGTCCACACTTGTAAATATAACGACTCGTATCTCTTGCCGTGTGGGGTATTGTGTACATCGCGCATCGTTGCTTTTTCCAGCGCCTGACGGTTGTTCCCGTCCTTTTGAACGTTCTTCAAGGTTTTCAGAGAGAAAGCTGTTTCAAATTGTGGGCCCGAGTACGCCCCTCGATTCTCTCCTTAAAAAATGACAAATGACTCAGCAGTTCTCACAGCCGTCTGAAAGGAAGGTGATAAATGGAGGATAGACGCACGCTGCCAGAACTTTTGGGCCTTTACAGAAGAGTGGATCCAAGTTGGTCACAAGGTCACTGTGCAGCTTACTTTTAACGAGCGATGAACCGGCGTAACAAGGAAATGGACTCCTAACACTCGTACTGCTGTTGAGAGAATAAAACCGTAGAACCGCTCGTTTTGTTGTTGGTTTAGCTTCGGTAGAGACAGGGCGTACGTGCTTAGAAGCCCCCCCGTGTGAAACGCACGGAGAAAGAACGATTTTTTTGGGGAACTGAGAGAGCACTGCGGCAGAAGGGATCATCTGACCTTTAACAGCAAATCAGCTCCTGGGGTGATTCGACTCCCTCCGCTTGAAAAGGGTCCTTATTCAAAGGGTTCTGCGTTCTGCGTTCTGCGTTCTGCGTTTGGCAACGTATTTCTTTCGGGACGCCGTTGGTCTGGTGTCTCTGCCTGAATTTCCGTGGCCTCGATTCCGTCAACCTCCTCTTTCTTCTTTTCGAAGCTGACCGGTCATGGACAGACGGCGATTCAGGAGGTGAGTGGAAACCAGGTAGAATCCTTGTTGGCTTACGATGGGTCCAGACCTGAGGCTTTGGTGCGTTTGTCGTGGGACGAGTTGGGAAGGTTTACCAGCAGATTATATAGATACATAGTTCAAGTTATTGTCATATGCACAGTGACAAGTTGGTGGCAATGAAATGCTTGGTTTCCAGACTTCCTCAGCATATGTAGTATGTAGATAACACACATATATATAATATATATATAATATATTTATGTGTGTGTATATGTATATGTATATGTGATAGGAGATATAATATGAAGAAAATATCTTGCCCTATCCATACATGGCCCCATCCTGCCACAGAGGGGGTGGGCAGGAAAAGGGATTCTGATGTCACAGGGTCCCGGCCCGTCCCGTGGAAGCCGCGAATGTTAGCGGAGAGGGGGGCCAGGAAATGGCCAGGAGGAATTCAGCTGCAGTAAGCAAGAGGCAGCCGGATTTCTCGCGATTCTCGCCGCTGGGGTTTTTCCGGCATCAGTGTGCTAGAGATGAGCGAGTTGCTAAAGATGAGCGAGTCTCCTGGCGGGGTTCGCGAGGAACCCGCTCCGCTTCGGGGGCCAATGACGCGCAGGAACAGGCGCTGCAGGAGCCGATGGAGGGGGGGAAAGTAAGTGTCCGCGCCCGGGCTATACAAGGCAAGAGCTGAGCACTGCGGTGGAAAGGTTCGGAGACCGTAGGAAACGCAAGCTCGCGCTTGGGCGCAGCTAGTTGTTCAGGTTCTGAAACTGAGTTCTGAACGTTTTGGTTTTGGTCGCAGTTAGGTTTTTTTTCACCATGTAGCTACACTTCGATGCTGGAGAGGGTGGGTACACTGACGGTGTGTTTCTGCTTATACTGCCTCAGTGTTTAAAACTCTGCGCTAAGGCCATTGTTCCATTTCCTGTTTACCACGCACTGCTTTGCTGAAGCGTCGTGCTGTATGAATGAAACCGTGTAGCTTAATCGTGATGGAATGCTTGTGAGGTGTGAGTAAGTTGACTGGCCGGTTTCCAGTTCCAGAGAGCTCTAGATAAACCCTTGACTCTTGTCATCGGCCGCGTGCCACCAAGACCGTGATCTCGATCATGTCGGCGCAACTCGCAGGCGATCCCCGTTCTCCCCAGTGTTCTGGTACTGTTTCATAGCTGTACGAGTCCTGTTGGCAGTTATAATGTGAATAACTGCTTTTCCTCTGTCTGTCAGCTTGATTCGTTTGGCAGTTGAGAGTATTGTTCTACGATCCCATATGCTAGTGAGATGTAACGGGGTAATGTTAAATATGATTATGAATCTTTCATAAGGACCCCAACTACCTGGATATAGGTACCCTTTTCACCTGCCTGTTTAGCCAGCACAGAGAAAACCGTTTCAGCTAATTGCACAATGTTCTATAATGGCTGCTCTGTGTGAAAGCACAGTACACATATCAGTGGTTACTTCAAACTCAGTTGTGTTGTCGTTATTCTGCCTCTGTTTGGGTGTGTCCCCAAGGGCCGAGGAAAGTACCCTCTGCTGTTACTTTCTTTAGACGGCAGATCTTCTGATACTGTGTTTCAGCAACCAAAAAATATCAAATAAAAATGAAAATATCAAAACCTGGTAGTTCTTGGGAAGTCCCTTTTCGTTTAAAATAAATGAATTAATTATGACATTTGTAGCTTCAGCTTCGTGTTGACAGGTGACCGACCTCGTCATTATTTCAGAAGTGAAACATTTGCTGGGATAGGACTTTGCCGGGATTAAATAAATCTGTCAGTGTTTCGGCGTAAGCCAAGCCGAGTGGGAGCCAAGCCTCTGGACAAATCAAATCTGATTCCGGAAAGATCCACAGGTCTGTTAGTAGATAAGGTTTAAGGTCCCCTTTCCGTTCCTCGGTCGACTGAGGCAGGGCCAGAGGGGAACCTGCTCTTATTCCCTACATTATTGCTGTTGTTTTAGTTTTTGTCATCGTTAACAGTGGTAGGTCTGCAGGAAATTGGAAAACCGTCTCACAGTAATACCTCTGTAACCTCAGTCAGGTTTTTTTTTCTCCCTTCAGATTCGAACGAGAGAGAAGACAGACTTTTTCAAACTGAACAATGATTCGCACGTACGTCTGTGATGAAGTAAAGGCTTAGTCTGTGGTAGAGTAAAGTAAAGGCCCTTTTAATGTCTCATTACTGTCAAGGAGCTTTCCATTGTGGGTTAAGGTGGCCTTTCCCTGCGCCCATAAGGAACGGGGTGGGTGTGCATTTACGCAGAACCTTCCTTTAAAGAGGGGTCTTTTGTGTGGCTGCAGACCAACATGAAATAGATTCTTAGTCCCTGGTGGGCTGCGTGATGTTTATCTAAATCAACATATTCCCTGCTGTGGCGGATAAATGTCAGTCACTGCGTAATTTCCATATTGAGATATTGTGTGAGCGAGCGATGGCTTTTGAGCTGAAACGGCGTCTGTAGGTTGGAGAAAGGTTAGCTGGTTCATCAGCGGGGAAGGACTCCTCTCTCTGTTTTGTTTCCGCCACGTTGAAATTGGGCGTTGATTTTATGAAAGCCAATGGAGGCTTACTGAAAACAAAGAATCTGCCAGCTTGCACCGTCCCGGGACGGAGGAGGCTTACCGTGGCCACCGTGTCTCTATATTTCCTGGACACCCTCCCATAATTTTCGATAAAATCCACCGTGACCCAAAAAAACGCAGTGGCTTTATTTTATGATACAATTTACTAGTATTTGCTTTTTTAGCTTAGTTAAAGTGCATTGATAGCCTTTTGTTTTTGTTCATTGCAGCTGTAGATAGTCGTGTGGTGCCGGTGAACGGCACTCAAGGGGTTAACTGCACTTGCTGAGTGTGCGATTGTTGGGACTGTCTGTTGTCTGATTGGGCCCTCCTTTTCCTGGGAGGTTTTGAACACACCAATGGGGAGGGGCCACATGAAGGATGAAGTAATCGCCTTCTGCAGAAGGATGACATCATCATTTCATTCCTATTCAGCCGTGACTGAGAGTGCTGGAACAGGGGGAGTGATAAATGTGTGCCTTGTCGTTTGGTTCAACCAGACGATACTCCACACAGTGTGTGGGGGGCAGGGGTTCTGCAACCATTGAATGCCTCACACCATTCCAAGCCCTAGGCCCCATTTATCTGCGTTGCTTTCTCTCTCGTGCGACTGGATAAATACTTTTTTGTTTGTTGGGTTTTTTACAACCTTTCAAGTGGGGAATCCCCCACTACTTCTTTCCTTCTTTTACCTCGACTCCGAGTGTGGCGCGTGTTGCCATGACGGCAGGATGAATGTAAAGAAATGAAACGGGCCATTGTGAAATCTGAAAGATCCCCCCCCCCCCCCCCCCCCCCCCCGGGGGGGGGGGGGGGGGGGGGGGGGGGGGGGGGGGGGGGGGGGGGGAGGGGGGGGGGGGGCGCGGGGGGGGGGGGGAAAGGG
>JAOYSI010026082.1:20769-32885 GCA_025775065.1 Hiodon alosoides | reverse complement strand
CAATTTAGGGTTTAAAGCGGTCAAGACAGTCAAATTATTATGCTCTGCAACCCAAAATATAAATATGGATCGCGGCATTTCTACCACAAAGTCTTAATTTCACGGCATGCAGACCTTTCCTTACCACTGTTGTATCGGTCGACGGTGCCCACGTAGTACAGCTGGAAGTGTACCTCGCGTTGCCCCGGGGGAGACGCTCAACTTATAAGAGATAAGAAAGTTTAAAAAAACATTTATAAAATATATTAATCTTAACATAGAAGCTTCGTACTTTGAAAATGTTCGCGAAAACCTAGTTGTAAAGATAACATTACAACATTTCTAACAGTCTGTTAGAAAGAAGAAAGAACGACGACGACAACAACAACAACAACAACAATAATAATAATAATAATAATACCCAGATCCATAGCATTATGACTCGTTGTTTTATTAGTAAGTGGATGTGCACCCACCTGGGAATGATGAGCTAGTAATATAATTTTTAGCCGTGAGTTTGCGAAAACATGAATATTGCCGTCTATCCCATTTAAAATCCTGGAGGTAAACCTTTGAAAAACCTTAATCCAAACTCATTCTTCAACTGCTTTTGAGAACGAAAAAAAGTCACCGAGTCGGACCTCAAATGTTGCAATGCCTTCAGTGTTGCTGAAACGTGTCAAAAGGTTCGCTTTTATTGGTCCCAATATGTGTGAGTTAGTGTTATTCTTCACTTTAGCGTTGTCCTTACACAGCATCATCTCTTTTGATCTGCGCCCTTGGTCATTCAGTCACTCATGCTTGAGAAGATAAGGGTTCATCGATATTTTACACGTCCTTCCGCAAGGGACCGGGTGAATATTACCGCCGTCCCTGCAAATAGTTCTGAAGACGTGTATAAAATAGTAATTGCACTAGTATGATTGGAAACATTTTATATGAAATATGTTTGGAGTGATAAAAGAAAATGTGTTAGACATGAAAAGTAGAGGTCTATCTGAAACTATTCAAAGATCCTGTTTCAGGTATCTCTTTTCCTCAGCATCCAAGTAATTTTCAGACAAATGAAACTCACCACTTCTATTCACGTGTTATAAATAGAATTTTGAGACTGTCTAACCATAAAAAGAAATCAACTGAACAACACAGTCATCTTGTATCAACATTAAATATATAAAAATAGATGCATACATATTCATGCTTTTTTGCAGAAAAAGTTTTAATTCATCGTTCTCTATAGAAAAGGTATTCTCACACACGTTAAAACGTGGTAATGTAGACTTATTTCAAATATATGATGTTATTTTCCTACAATCTTTGGTAGTAATGTGTATGATATCTGACCGTACAAATATATAAAACATTTTATCGTTTAATCCAGCATCCTGCTTCAATGACAAACTGACGCAGTGGCAATGTTTGGTTACACATCTCTATATTTCACGCATCTTATTGTAAAGACTATGTGACTCATAATTTTAAGGATTATGTAATTTATTTTTTTATTTCACGTGAGGTTAATTTTCCTGTGGTAATCAATAAACCGGTAAACCCAAAATCAAATAAGAGGAAAAAGAGTGGTGGAGAGGGAAAATTTAATTTAAGTAGACACACAGGTGTGCCTGTATACTGGATAATAAAGTTGTTCAATAAACAGCCAAGGTGATAACTCAGCAGCTTCTGCACTCCGTGGGACCATAGACAGCTGGAAAGTTGGTCCAGAGTTGGCAATACAGTTCAGCCCTCTCTTTATAGTCTGTCCTTGCTGCATGATTCCTCACTGGAGATTAACTTCCTGCTGGCTTGCCCCCGGCCTATCTCTCCCATGCAAGGGATGAGTGGGAAAGAAAAAATAATGAGTGAAAGAAATAAATAGTCACCAACTGAGTGGAGGAAGGCCATGAGAATTTAGCATTTTACAACATTAAGTAGCCTCAGCAGGAATGGACTGGAATGGAGGCAGCGTAAGTCATGTTTAGTGATGTTTCCCGAGACCTTCGCTTTCCCAAAAGAGCCGGACAAGGTCCGCTAGGCCAACTAACAACAAAGGGGGACAAAGGAAAGCTAAAAAGTGGATTATTATCTGCACCCAAACATTTTGTCTATTGACAAAGAAGCTACAGATCTCACCCCCCTTTGATTGAACTCTTAAATAATATATCTTGCTTTTATTTGATAAAAGTTCCGCAAATGGACCAGGCAGACCATAAATATTCATAAGCACAGAGGACTGTGCTTTGGTGAGATAGAAATTGTTCTTGGCTTCACAAGAAGCAGAGTAATCATTCAGAGTTTTCGATACAAAACCTAGTTGAGAATCATATATTGTAGCAACTCCAAAAACCCCAAAAACCCAATAAGCAAGAATTTAGGCAGTTTGGTTCACTTGGTTGGCCTTGTCTCTCTTCCATAGGCCGGGCTTCACCCGTAGATTTGTCCAGTTATCTATAAAGGCTTATTAATGATCTTTGTTAGATGCAGACCAGGCCAGTAAGACAGCAATTTAATGACGAGAGTCAGCTATAAGTCTTGTCACCTCTGAAAGTCAGTGGAAAATTGCAGTCTGACTCGTTTTGCAGTCCTGCACACCAAAACTATCAAAAGAATTTGAGTGGAATGTTGTTACACTTAGTATAGTTTCTGGGCGATCATTCTGGCGTTGTAGCATTGAGGTAGAGAACGATCATGTCCGTGATATACTGCCCTTATGAGAGGTCTTGCAGTGTATGGTCACATGAGTGATTTTAGAGAGGGTCTGTGACTATTGCTGTGGATAGACCAGAAGTTTCTGAACGCAATCCACGATTGGTAGCCAGTAGAGGAGAATAAAGGATGGGACAAACACATGTTCAGAAAGTTGAATAACAGCTGAGCAGCTGAGTTCTGGATGAGCTGATATTGCCCAAGACACTCTAGGGGATCAGAATGATTTAAGAGTAACTTGAATTCTTCCGTCAGTTGCAAAAATGTCCAAAAAAAAAAACTTGACCTTAAGAATAAGAAGATGCAGCAATCTGCCAGATCGGAGAGTTGTTTCTTGAGTACACACTGGCTTTAAAATGAAGACAGCTGTTAGAGTGGAAATGATAACTAGATGAACTGAGTTCAGCAGAGGAAAGCACGAGTCGTTACAGTAGTTACCATGCCCTCTCCTGCTATTTCCTCCAGAGGTCGCTATCCCCCGAGTTTTAGTTTTGGCTTCTCTAATTGTTCCACGTGCAACGTGTTAATTGAGTTAATTAGTCCCTTGATAACGCTTTATTGTTCACACCTGTCCCTGGTTCACTCTGCTTAGTATTCCTTTGTATTTATACCCCATTTGCGTTAGTCCTTCGTTTGTGAAGGCTATTTTTTTTTTTAATTTAATATTACCAGTTGAGAGAGGGTTTGAGCATTAGAAGTTTTAAAGGAACAAAAAAGACTGCAGTGCCACGGATTAACAGTTATATTTTATTTTTTTGAATTTTCTATACATCAACTCAAATTTTTCACAAATGCTGTGAAAATAAACCAAAACCCAGAAAACCACAGGCTTAAATATGAGGCAAATCAGCATTTTTTTGGTAAAATTTTAGACTGTTAAATGAACTGTCAGCAGATATAATAAGTTGCAGCTGTATCGGTGGTTTTGCATTTAAACTCATGACTGAAATTAAATCTAGTCATTAGCTAACAGAATTCACTTCAAGTAGACGTTAAGAACTTGCAAGTTACAAAAATTACAACATAAATATTTAATCTTTTATGTTATGGAAAAGAAATAAAACAAAGATTAGTATGATAAAAGCTCAATTTAATTATATGAATACAATATCAATATGCTATAAAATAATGTGTAATTTTTTATATTTATAAATTCTTGCGTTGCTGGAATTTTACTTGAATATGTGGAACGCGGGGGCTCTCCGGACAGTCTCCAACTCCCACACTGATTTGTCAATCAATGTAGCTGCGTATCTCTGACTGGCTGCATACCTCCATGACCTTGCGTGCATAACACTGGCTAACATGTAAACTCTTAACCTGGACAACGAAGGTTCCTGTTCTCTATCGGATGTGTAAAAATGATAAGACCGTTCAGACCTAAACTGTCTAACATACTGACTGAGGTCCTCTCTGTTGTGTAGGTACATTTCGTGTAAAGAGAGACTAGCTTGGTAAACCGCAGGTTTGATGACGAATGGTGTGTGGCTGCGTGGTGTGTTACCGGCGGAATTCCTGCATTGTCCTGCGGTCAGCACTAGAGGGGGGCAGCACACCAATTTTTTTTTTCGGTGTGGAGGGTATTTGTGTAAATACTCTCTATTAAAGACTGCTGCCCATTGACCCCATGGTGGCGCTATAGCAAAAAACAAAAAACATTGTCACAATCACGTTTTGAAGGTTTTACGACTGGGAAAACAGCACGTCTGCCCTGTTGGCATTGTAGTTTAGTGGGGTTTGCTCTGGATCCCTAAAACGTTTATTTGAGGGGGCGCTGTACGAACCCTTCTCCTACCTTCTAGAGAGTGTCTTTTGTCTTTTTCGGAAGCGGTTGGTTATCTGCACAACAATATACTTTCACGTTTGTAACCCCACCACATACGTCTATAAAAATCATAATGAATGAACTGATCTTGGCAAAAATGGCATAATTATTGCAAGAATAAAATTAGGTGTAGATAGAACAAGCCGTTGACGTGGGACCCTTAGTGTGCTGAGCTGAAGTAAATTGGTTTGATTTATGCTTCTGTCCACACACACGTGTCGCGTCTTCAATGTGCTTATGTGCGAAATAGAGTACAGCACGCGTGTAAAATAACGCCGTTTTAAAACTAGCGGCATGCTTTACTGCCGGGGCACTGCACAGGCATATGTTTGGTGTTGCTCAGAGCTGGAAATGCCTACATTCGAGACACTTTATGGGCCATAAAAACTCAACGGGTTCTAAAGCTCTGCTTGAGCCTCCCTGGGGCGACCTGGAATAAAGCAGTGAGCAGTCCTAGTCATGCAGGCCATTATCGGATGACATGACTCTGCGTGTCGTCATCGCTGTCCTTTACGGAGTGGTTTTTATTTAATTTTTCAGACACCCCTCACCTCTGCGTGGCACGATGCAAAAAAAATAAAATTGCTCAGCAGCTCAGAAAAATTCACGCAGCACGTCGGGTTGTGTCTAATTTTACTTTGTTTTTGGAATAGTTAATTTCCCCCGTGTCTTTTGTTGCTATAGGTTGTAATTTCCTGCCATTGTCAAGTCTATTTCCAGCCTCAAAAATTATCTTGTTGAGTGGTAGAACCAAATATTTTTTTAAGTGGATAAGTACTTAATTAACTCCAGGTATTCATAAGGAAATTAATTATGAATTTTGAAATAAGGACATGTTTTTAATTGTTGTCTTCAAAGGTATTACATTGAGAACTGAAGTCGGCAACACACACGACATTGTTAGCTGGCCTGTTAAATGCAATCTGCCTTGGGCATTCCCTAATTAAGCCAGAACCCCAATGCAGTGAATTATCTCAGGGGGAGAAACGTTTGTCTCTACAAGTTTTTACAATCGGTTCCTGACAATAAGGTAGTCACTCATAATGGGACATTTCAATCATTTATTACCTAATTTGACTGAAATAATCCCAATAATAACAGAAAATATGAAGTCTTTGACCTAAAAACTTGTCTGCAGGTAAATTCTTGGATTAAACTGAATGAAGAAAATAAAAAAACTTGTGGACCTAATTTATTCACAGATCATTTGTATTTTAAATACTTTGGAAGAAACATTTTAATTCTGTAGTTAAGATTAAGATCTGTATGATTTCAACAAAAAATGCTTGCTGAAAATAGGGTGGTGTGTGTGAATATATATATATGTATATATATATATATATATATACATATATATATATATATATATATATATACTATATATATTTATATGCTAAGAACCATGGACACTTATGGACGGGTGCACTTTCTTTGTTTCCAATTTTAAATGTCTCAGCCAATATTTCCGAAACTTCTCATCTCGGAAGCCATAGATCATGGGACTCAGGAAACGCGGTATGATGTAGACCAGGAGAAAGTTTACATAGCGGATCTCCAGGCTGAACTGAGGGAAAAGCTGGATGAGTGGGGCTTGCATGATGGGCACCACGAAGGCCAGCAGGCACAACAGCAGCTGAACCCCATGCAGAAGCACCGTGTTGCGGGCCTTCTTCGCCGACACCACGTCCGCGGAGGCTGCTCGCGCCGTCAGCATGATCTTACAGTAAGTGTAGACCAGGGTGAGGAAGACGAAGGAGAAGTAGGCCACGTCGAAGACGCAGTTCTTTATGTAGACGGAGCGGTCGTTGAAGAGCAAGGAGTGGTCGCAGAAGATGGATGACTGAAAGAAGCTGAGGGGCTTTATGGCCAGGGTGATGAAGAGGTCGGTGAAGGGCGGCGCGGCCGCGAGGGCCAGAATCAGGCCAATCAGCATCAGCGTGCGGCCGACCGTGCAGATCTGGCAGTGGTGCAGTGGGTAGCAGATAGCCACGTATCGCTCCAGCGCCATGCCTGCCAGGATCAGGGGCGTGGAGCGGGTGGTCAGAACGGCCACCATCACCAGGACGCAGCAGACGGACGCGTAGATCTTGGAGAAGACGTAGCTCACCACGTAGAGGGCCGTGACCAGGGTCAGCTGGATGGCGTCGTTGACCACCATGCAGATGAACATGATGTAGCGTGGGTCCTCGTAGAAGAAGCTGTGCTTCAGGAAGGTGTTGACCATGCTGCCATTGATGGCACTGAGCGTTAGCCACACCAGCATCGCGGCGATGTTTTTGATCAGAGCAGCGGTGAAGCTGTCTTTAGGGGTGCTAAGCAGAGTTTGGGACGCGAGGGTTGCATTAAATTCATTTAGAGTTGAGTTCATGTCTTTGAACTGAAAATAAACCACACGTTATTGAGTTTAGAGTCTGAATCAAAGGATCATTAATTATTTTTAAATAATTATACCTAATATTTTTATACGTATTCCCAATAATATTGAGATTTATTTATTTATTTATTTAAGAACAAAACTCCAAGCATACTAAGCCGTTTAAGTTGCTTAAGGAGAACAGGCACATATTTCCTAGATTACGTGTAAACAAATATTTACTACCCAAAAAGAGTAACAGTTTTTTGGTTAAAAAATGTTTAAAATGTTTATGCATGCAAATTTTCCTGATACTGATGCATGAATTTTGTTAATTGTTCATGGCGGTGTTAGAATAAAGTGTGAATGGGTGCCAATGGAGAGGCGGGAACCACTCACCTTGTCAGTAAATCCTCCTTGGTCATTTAGCCGGGGCAAACACCTGCCTTTTATAATATTGTGTGTAATTATGGGCAATTGATTAGGTTGTTTTGGGTGATGTCAGAGATCATGAAGTAATGAGTGTCAGGAGACCAAAACAAATTTGTCAGGAAGGGGGGAAGGGGAGGGGGGGGGCAGGTAGGTGAATTGACTTATGAACCAAAGCGGGTTGCCAATTGTTTGTTTTTACAAGGGTGGTATCCATGCGACTTTCAGGGTTAATTCAGCACTCTTTGGCCTGATAAACATGTCAACAAAATGTATGTTGAGTAGTGTCTGTAGGAAGAACTCCATACAGTGAAAGGACACAATTTAATGTCCAGGATAGTGCATTAAAAATAACCCATAATAAACATGGCAGTAACAAAGCATGAAATGTATAAGTAAATACAGACATTAAATTATATCATTAATGTCAAGCCTAATTACAGTTATATTTTTTTCTGAAGACCAAAATAAAGACTTTGGAACACTGTTTAATACCACAACCTTGCTTTAATTGTGGCCTGATGTTGTGAACCAAGCTAAACACACACTAACATAATTTTAATAATTATTTAAATAATTTTTAATAATAATTGAATTAAATAATAATTAAAACTGCATATATCAGTGAGATGGTGGTTTAAACTAAATTTAGGGGTATAATCTATACAGTTCATGCAAACCCCACCAAACTTGATCGATATATCGGGCATGCTTGGAGAATATGAGAGACCAATAGAATATCACACAGATTGGCCGTGTGGTAATGCTTTAGCCACCAAAGTTAACTGTATCTCCTGAGCTGTTTGGCTCAGAATCGCCAAACCAAGTCTGATAACTGTGCTAGGAGGTCTCCTCCACAACTCACACACGCCGTAGCCAGGAATCGAACTTGGGTTGTCACAACCTCCCTACAGACAAAAGAGACAACTAGCTTTTTGAGATAAAGACCGTTATCTCCAACACCAGACTCTTATTGTTTGTAGTGAGCTCCAACATTTGTATAATGATTTATATTGCAAATTAAAAAGATATTTGAACTTTGACCCTAAAATTTAAGAAAAAAAATGCACTTTAAATCTTTATAGAAAGATAGGGTTGATGTTTTTTTTACCTTTTGCATTTTTTTTTTAAGCACAGTTGACTCTGTGGGCCTCTCTAATCCATATGGATATAAACACAGAATCCCTCCTGTTAGCAGACACAGAAGTTAGCGGCAGCAGCACGTGTTGGTAGTACTCGTTTTCTGAGGCAAGCTCTCTTCTTTTCCATAGTTTAATATAAATACATTTGTAAAATAATTTTGTTCTGTGTCTGGGGAACACAGCTAGAGCAATGGCTAAGCACTATCACAGCTCAGTTAACGTTGAGAGATCGACAGCCAGCCTACCCCAGAGGGAATCTGCAATGGGGAGCAGTTTCCTGTGATTTTGACCTTTATTTTTCAACCGTCACAGGTTGCACTGATTTGAATTTTTTGACCGATGATAACTGTACCCTTACTGTTCTCATATATACACAGTCACAGCATGGCAGTTAACAGCTGGTTTAGACACTGAAATTGTGACCAAGAGGGTGCAGGTTAAAGTTCCTGGTGGGTTCCAGTAGTTATACCCCAAAGCATGAACGGGTAGAATTTTATGAAAGTCTCCCTGGATAAGTGTGCCAGCTATGTGACAAAATATTATTAATAATAATAATAATAATTAATAATAGTTTTGCAATGATACCCCACACCATCGTTGCCATACACCAGCTTCCATAAAGCTCATTAGATTTTCCCTTTGCATTTACTATGGAAAGGAGCAGCATCGCTCTGGATAAGAGCATCTGCTAAATGACTAAAATGAAAATGTCACTGATAATACAGACAAACAATCAGAAAGCTTAAGTAGTCTGTAAAAAACACATATTTGAAATATCCTCTCTAATGTAGGTATTTTGAAAGATTGACAAATACGTATTGATAAAATGATTGAAAGAAGACACTTTGGGATTGGGATTTGGTGCAAATGGGCAGAGTGTTTTGTGTTTTCTTTTTGGCTGAGGGACCAGTAGGACAACGTTTTTTCCCCTTTTACGTTAATCAAATCCTGGGGTGGCAGACCCTTGTCCTCTCCTCGTCTGATCTTTTTTCGCAAGGCAAACTTAATTGTGATTGCATGGTGGAATATGAACATGTTTATTCTGATTATGTTGTGTTAGTTTTGTTAACTAGATATTTCAGAAGTGCAGCATGCAGTGGTAATCTGGTATTTGTTGTCAGGGTTAAGAAATTAAACGTGGAAACTAAAATCTGCCATCATGTGTAGCTTTTTTATTAATATTTATTTTTTATTAAAGATATATTTACAGTTGCGGATGGATCAATGTTATATTCTTTATTTATTAAAGAAATCAGCTCCCTGAAATTTTGGTGTGACACATCATTAGGTTTAATAAACATTTCAGAATATGTTCTAAACAGATGTTCTAAACTGCTCAGGTCAAATCAAATCTGAAGTATTTTAGAAATAAAGAGAAAAACTCACTGTACTGAAATATACTGTACAAAGTTTTATTTAAAGGTAATACACTTTATTTTGTATTTATTATAAATTCTGTAGAAAGACATTAGCTTTAATATGTGACTGTCATTGAAGACTCAATTTAAAATCAGGCTAAATCACAATAACTAAATGTTTTACCCCCAAGTTCAAATTCATGCTTCGTACACAAAATGTTTCATCTATTAGAACGATAAAAGATTTAAGTTCTGCTTTGTGCATGCTGAAAACGTGTCTGTCTCATATTTCTACGTTCTATTCTATGCATTCATTTTTAAATTAGTCTTAATATTCACAGTTAGACAGAATTTTTGAGTCAGGAAAAATATTGTTTAAGAGACAAACAATACCCTTTTCTGGTAAAGATAACAATGAAGCTACAAAAAATGAAAATGGAAAAAAATAAATAATAATTTTAGGCAAAATTGTTTCCTTTTATCGTATTTTAGAAAAAACAAAACAGTATGCATTATAGATAATGTTCATATTCTTTCCCCACTGTCATTTACATCACTGGGTGTGACCTTACAGCGATTAAAGAAAAAATATCTTTTCAAATACTGGCAAAACGTTTTGTCCCGGACTCCGTAGATGATTGGACTGAGGAATCGGGGTACAATGTACACCACTAAATATGTGGCGTAGCGAATTTCCAGGACGTGTCCTGGGAAGATCATGTTGATGACCAGCTCCACGCTGGAGGAGATGTAGGACAGCATACACATCAGGAGCTGCGCCGCGTGGAGAAGGATGGTGTTCCTCGCCCGCAGGGCCAACACCTTCTCCGCGGAGAGGGACCTGGCCGCGAACAGGACCCGCAGGTATGTGTAGACCAAGGTGAGGAACACCAGGGAGAAATACAAGGCGTCGAAGGCCTGCCTCCGTTGGGTCAGGCGGGGATCCTTGAAGACGTTCTGTCGGAGACAGAACACGGAGCCGTAGAAGAAACTGATGGGCTCGGATGCCAGCGTGACAAACAGGTCGGCGATGTCGGGCGCCACGCTCAGAAACCAGATCAGGCCGATGAGGACGTGGGTCCTCCTGACGGTGCAGATCTGGGCGTGGCGCAGGGGGTTACAGATGGCGATGTAGCGCTCGATGGCCATGCCGGCCAGGTTGATGGGAGTGTTTCTCGTGGTGAAAACGGCCATGAGGATGAAAAAGCAACAGAAGGACACATTAATGGTGTAGTAGATGTAGCTCAGCACGAACAGCGTGATCGTGATGGTCAGCTGGACGCCGTCGTTGACGACCATGTGAACGAAGAGGATGTATCGGGGGTCCTCGTAAAACACCTGGTGTTTGCAATAGGTGACCACCACACTGCCATTGATGTAGCTGAGCACAAACCACACAAAAACCACGAGGAAGTTTTTCACAAAGGCCGTGGAGAAGGTGTCCCGGGCTAGGGCTAGGGATGTGGAGTTCCTGTACGCCGTTTCCAACAGGCTTGCGCTGGAGTTCATTGTTCTGAATGTTCAACCTGGGAACTCGAGCTTTAAAAGGGAAGGAAGCGTCTCAGTTAGTTGTCAAAGTCTTAGGCCGAGACCGAATCAAAACTCTGTAAGCGTCTACATTTCTAATAATCATGAAAAGAAAAGGCTGATAAACACAGTTGTGTGAAGAGAGATTAGCGATTCGCCAAAGTTTTGGTTCGGTTCCTGGCGTAAAAAGACTGTATTTCATCCTGTTCTTTCATGATCCATACAGTGACACAATCATGCTTTCTTTAAGAACTACACTCTGTAATTTATCAAATCTATTTTTTTTAACAAGTTACAGGTACGCTTCTTATGAATTCTGGGCACTCTCAAACAGTAATGATGAGTGGAGCCTTACCTGGAATGTACACCTAGACTGTATACGGCATAATCCTAAAACTACTCACAATTATAAAATACTCAGTTTCAGTGTAATAGTTCTGTTGAAAGTTCTGAAAACATTCTGAAATGACCACTTACCTCATTCCAGATGAATTGCGTTTGCAATCATGGGTGGATAAGGTCTCTATTTAAATGTTTTTGATTTTTTTATGGTATGTTACATGTCAGCAAGAAATATGAATAATTGATGTCAAGGGATACATGTGACAAAATCCCATATGAGTTTCAGGAAGAAAAAAAACACAGCGTTATTTCCAGCATAATATCATTCACAGTTATCATTCAATATTATTGCTGGATGAGATCTTTAAGTTAAGTTTCAACCAATAGCTGTGCGCCAATTTTATGTTCCTTTTTAAAAAAAAGCCCCAGACAGACAACCTCAGAACGGGTCATACATG
>JAOYSI010026082.1:0-20669 GCA_025775065.1 Hiodon alosoides | reverse complement strand
TCAGTGTATCAGTTAACAGAGCGTTGTGTGTCAGTGTGTCAGTTAATAGAGCATTGTGTGTCAGTGTGTCAGTTAATTAAGCGTTGTGTGTCAGTGTATCAGTTAACAGAGCGTTGTGTGTCAGTGTGTCAGTTAATAGAGCATTGTGTGTCAGTGTGTCAGTTAATCAAGCGTTGTGTGTTAGTGTATCAGTTAAGCGAGCGTTGTGTGTCACTGTTTCAGTTAATAGAGCATTGTGTGTCAGTGTATCAGTTAAGCGAGCGTTGTGTGTCACTGTTTCAGTTAAGCGAGCATTGTGTGTCACTGTATCAGTTAACAGAGCATTGTGTGTCAGTGTATCAGGTAAGCGAGCTTTGTGTGTCACTGTTTCAGTTAAGCGAGCATTGTGTGTCACTGTATCAGTTAACAGAGCATTGTGTGTCAGTGTATCAGGTAAGCGAGCTTTGTGTGTCAGTGTATCAGGTGATTGAGACAACGCTGGAACCTGGCTTACCCTTCCTATGCTATTGTTTGATTTGGTTGTAAAAAATATTGTATGAAAAACATTTTATACAAAATACCATTTAATTAATATTGTCTTATGCTTACGTTTTATTGTTCGATTTGTATGAAATTTTGAGCATTTTCACTGTCAATCAATGTAGCTCCATTGCATAGAATACACATTTCAAACAGAAAAGGAAATGCCATTCTCAAAAACGTTCTGTTTGTTTTTAATTTTAGAATTTTTCAAAGTAAAAGTTTGTTTCAACAACAGAACAATAGTGCAACAGTACAATTTAGAGGGTTAAAAAGTGTGCATGCTTAAAAACTGTGTGATGGATGTAGTGGATAAAATTTGTTAGCATTTATTTGGGCTAAAATTTCAAAAAGGTCAGTTTGCAAAATGTATCACCGCATTTGCTATGTCCATTATGAGATATGACTTCAGAACAAAACATTGACATTACGCTGATTAAAATATAAAATTCTGCCAAGAATTGTTTTTTTCTCTAGCCCAATAAATAACAAGGCACAGGGGGAGAAAAAGACCAACCAACAAATCAAACACAACATAATTTTTGTTGTTATTCTCCTTTTTTTTGATACAGTAAAAACCTATTTCGGTTCTAACATATAAAAATTTAAAGCATGTTTATTATGTAATGCAAGGCAATGTGCAATTAATGTATTATATATATATTCTTCATAGTCTTACCATAGATTCATGTATGTTATATATAAGTATATTCATATTTTTGCTGTACTCCATCATTTATATTCCACCTACATTATATTATGATATCCCAATTTATATGTGAATGTGACAGATACTAGACAAAATAAAAATAAAAATAAACAGCTTACTAACAATAATCAGTTTTGGATCAAAAAATTATTTTTCAATTCTCCTCTGATGTGACAGTAAAAAATTGGTTACTGAATTAATCATAGATATTTAAAACATTGTCTTCTTAAAAGGAAATTTTTAAGCTATTTATTTTTTGGTTTATGCTAGGGTGAAGATTCTCAATCAGATTGTTAACATTTTGTTTACACAATTAAAATCACAATTACAAAAAAACGCTCTCTGGAAACAGCAATGAAGGTAAAGTTCTTGTAAGCTGACAAACATTTATTCAAAATATTTAGTCAGAACAGGGAGCTCTCTTTTAACCAGTCATGTGAGATTCAGCTATTTCTCCAGAACTGTAGACCAAATGCAAACCAGATAATTACCTCTGTTCCAGTTGGCCAAACCGGTGAAAAAATAGTAAGAAATAGTAAAGTAAAGAAGTGAGAACAAGGAGAAAATATTACATAATAGCCATAAATTAAGATTAGGTCATACTGGGCACTTGTCACTCATAATGAGAGGGAATTGATTCAGAGTGTGCTTATTATGAAACAGATATTAACAGCAAAAGACAGAACATTCTAGAAAGCTAGCGTTTTGGTATGACTTTGTGTGAACAGACAGCAATTAGGATGGACACCTTTTGACACTGACCACATTTGTTCTCTCCGCAAAACAAGGATTTCTTTAAATACTTGCGGAAGACCTGGTCCCGCAGGCCGTAGATAATGGGACTGATGAATCTCGGTAAAATCTGGATGATCACATAGTTAATGAAGCGCGTCTCCAAGACATACGCGGGAAACATGTAGACCAGCAGGGTGTTGAGGACAGGGCCCAAGTAGGTGAACATGCAGAGTAGAAGCTGCGCTGCGTGGAGAATGACGGTGTTGCGCGCCTTGACTGCGTCTGCATTGGCGGCCTTGGCAGTGAACATGATCCTCGCGTAGGTGTAGGCCAGAGTGAGCCAAACCAGGGATAAATAGACTACATGGGAGATGTTCTTCTTCTCCACCAGGTACGGGTGGCGGAAAACCGTTTCCCGGCTGCAGAAGATGGTGGAGCGGAAGAACTCCAGCGGCTCCGTAACGAGCAGGATAATGAGGTCCGGGAAGATGGGGATGGCCCCAAGCACCCAGATGAGGCCGATAAGTGCGTAAGTCCTCCTGACGGTGCAGATCTGGGCGTGGCGCAGGGGGTTACAGATGGCGATGTAGCGCTCGATGGCCATGCCGGCCAGGTTCAGGGGGGTGTTGAGTGTGGTAAAAATGGCGATCATCAGGAGAAAGCAGCAGACGGACACGTTGATGGTGAACAGGACGTAGCTGATCACATGTAACAAACCAGCTATGGTCAACTGAATCATGTCATTGAAGACCAAATGAATGAAAAGGATGTAGCGTGGATTCTCATTGAAGATCTGGTGTCTGAAGAAGGTGTGGACCAGGGTACCGTTGATGTAGTTGATGGTGATGCACAGTGCTACAACAATCACGTTCTTGGCGAGCGCTGACTGGAAAGTGTCTCTCAGAGGGTAGGTTGTGTTGCTGCCGACTGAGAAGTTCATCTTTTAAGGTTCAGGCTCCTTACAATCTGCCGCACTTCAGACAGAAAAAAATATACACAGTTCTTTTAAAGTTATTGCCATCAGTAAGTCCAAAATTGTGATGACATTTTAGCAAATACATTTAAACTGACAAGTGTGAGAGATAGCTACTATGTTTTTAAACGTCAGTTTAATTGATAGTAACTGTAATCCAGAAAAAAAAGAAGAAGAAGAATATAATATAAAAACTCACCTCTTTGCTTTCAATAGAAAGGTGGGAAAAGGATCTTTTTCAACCATGTATCGAGAGTTGACAAACTTGTTGTCCCTTCCCTGTCATTTGCCTTTATATAACACAGAAAGAAGTCAGGGATTCAGTTGATTTAGAACGGTCAACCCCCCTAGGAACAGACATGTGCGCAGACAGCACCCACCCCCCCCGAACCTGACAGACATGCACTCTGTCCCCTCCAAAGGGGATGAAACATGCAGTCTCTGATTTTTAGTCATGTGATGAGCAAGGCTGCAATTGCTTTTTTAAAACGCCTTCTCCCTCTCCCTCTTTACACATGTTCTTCAGCAAGCACGCTGCAACAGAAACTGATTTCCAAAGCAACAGATATAGGCGATATTGGTAAAATGTTGCCAATGTTATTCCACAAGTTTTTTTTTGGGGGGGGGGGGGTTAAAAAGTACCCTGGGTGTCTTCCAGGGCCACGTGCAGTGATAAGTATCACGTGTGACATGATCTGCACCCATGAGATTTTTGACTGCCATCACAAGACATTTGTCCGGGTCTCATCAGCATCTATTCTCCAAGTTCAGCTAACCATTATCACCATTTGGACATCTGAAGATACAGTAATCATCAGTAATCATTTCTTTACAGGATTTCAGCATGTACCTCAGCTACTTTCTAGCTAACATGAGCAATCCAGACCATCCCTTTTTTTGCGTTTTGGTAGTAATTTATCATTCGAAATTATCAAAATCTGCTGTCAGCCAGACAAAAACAATAAACCTAAGCCTCAGTCCTTGTTTACAGATTGTAAAGGACACAGCAATCCGTAAAGGATTGCATAGGATACAGGTAGGGAGCGTAGAGTCGGTTTAGTGATACCTTTAAATTATACACACCACTCCTCGCCTTGTATCAAGTTTATTTGTGATGAGCACCTGTTTTTGCGCACCTAGGTAATGTTGAACGAGAGGCCAGATCATTAAAAAGAGAAGGATACTGAATTTGAATTTGAGCTTTCTCCTTTAATATGCTTTGAGACTTGTTGACACTGTGTTTGTCTTGATTTGTGCTGTCTGTTCGGTACATTATCCTTAACGTTCGGACCTAATATGCGCCGGGAAAACATTGCCCACACCATTACACCACTAGCCTGTACCGTTGACACCGGGCAGGAATGGGTCCATGGACCTGTGCTGCTTACGCCAAATCCTGACTCTTCCTTGGCGTTATGCGACAGGAACCGGGATTGGTCGGACCTCTCCTCAATTGTCCAGTGTTGGTGACCGAGCGCCCACTGGACCCGCTTATTTTTTGCTCCAAGCTGGTTGGAGTGGAACCCGGCGTGGTCGTTTGCTACGGCCCATCCGTGACAGGGGCCCCACTGCCCTACAGGGGCCCCACTGCTGACAGGGACCCCACTGCCCTACAGGGGCCCCACTGCTGACAGGGGCCCCACTGCCTACAGGGGCCCCACTGCTGACAGGGACCCCACTGCCCTACAGGGGCCCCACTGCCTACAGGGGCCCCACTGCTGACAGGGGCCCTACTGCGGCCTCATCGCGCCGTTGTCTGCCTGTATGAGGCTTGACTTTCACCATTCATGACTCTGTCCTCCTACCTTTCTCACCAACAAGCTGTTTTTGCCCACAGGACCTGGATAAGTTTTTCCCGCCACACCCGTCTGTCTAATAAAAATACCTTTCGGCAATATCGCCTAACTGACTGCTCCAATTGACTAAATAGCTTGTGTTCTTTGCAAGTCAAGCAGAGTAACAAGCTTTCTATGAGCGCTTGTTAACTCAAACTGTAGCAAGAAACATGGGGTGCAGATGTTTTCAAGAAATATTCTATGACACTTTTTAGATCTTACCGAAGCCTGGAACTTGCGACACATTGAATAGTTGTTCTGTTGTTAAATCTTTCAAAACACAAGAATCACGGATAATGTGCTGACTCTTTGTTAGTAGATGGTGGCATTAGATAGAATAACAAAACCTGTGGCTACAGTGGATATATTCAAATGTATCTGAATGTCTGAATCTACATTCTTGGTTCAAGTAAAAGGCCTAATGTATATTTGATAAATCATTAAGCACTTGATACTGCATTGCTGAGTCCAGAAGTAATCTCTGCAGGATGTGAAAGTGCTTTACTGACATTCCCGTTTTCTTAAATTAAACAAAGTTGATTTATACTTGCAAAGTCAGTGTTTTGGGTTTTCCTAAGATGACCTGTCATGCGTGACACGCATTAAGTAATGTCAGAGGAGGGCATTGTTTCCTGAGCTCTGTTGTGCTGTTGTGGAAAGGCACACGCTTATTTTTCCTTCTCCAGTCTGCGGCCGTGGTGCCCACTTGGATCATTATCATCACTTCGTCAGCCTCAAGGGACTCTCTGACATTTCACACACTCCACAGAGTCTTGTCAAAGGGACCCCAGACATGTTAATGTGACCTGGAGCCCCTTCCCATCAGTCCTCATTAGCAGCTGTTGACAAAGGTTAGTCATGACACGCGTTGTTATGAAAAGTGCACACAAACTACTTATCGAATGCTCCATGGGATAAGAGATAAAGGTCAATGTTAAAAAAAAAAAAGATGTCTCCTTTGAACAACGGCATTTGACAAACAACCCCTCAAATTCTCCCTGTTTCATCTCTGTAATACAGACCCAGAATCATATCCCCACGAGTGGCAAAGATCAATACTGCTTCATATTAACCGGTTTTGAAGTTCTTTATATTCCAGGTCTCTCTAATTAGTGAAAACACAGAGTACCTGAAGCACTTGATGTCCAGCGATGATTTAGCGTAAAACTTAATCTAGTTTAATGAAAACCAGATCTGTCTCAACCACTCTTGGCAATGACTGGAGTAGATTCTGCATTGTGAGTGGTCAGAAAGTATACTTCATTAAACAAAACATTTGAATAGTGTCTGAATGCTAAGTTGTAATACATTGTACCGCCAGCATGTGAAGAACGGCGCAGTTTGGAAAATTAAGTATTTATTACATTCTGCATCAGAATACAGAAAGTCCTCAGATATTACAAAGATTATTAGAAATATACAAAAGTACCTGTAAACAAAAAGAAGAGCACGCATTTCTCAATGTGGTGGCTTCATACAAGATTTATCAAAGGTCTTTAGCTAAATGCAAAACATTTTTTATGTACAAAGCACTGTGATTTTCTGGCACTTACGATCCAGCAATAGGTCACAGAGGATAGATAAGCGTAGATGGTCAGACCCCAGAATCATGCATATGGTGAGTTTGATCTATGGCTGGATATCATCTTGGTATCTCGGTTACATCTTATAGATCATATATGTAAATGCAAGGCCGTATTGAAACTTATCGGGTGGTATAAGTAACATGATACAGATTGTCGATCTGGCTCCAGTCCATAAAATAATATGCTTATCATTCACATCATTAATTATGTTAATTTCTGAGAGTGCATCAGATTATCAGACAACACTAGTTGACTTGGGTTTGCTGTAGGAATTTATTTGTAGGAGTTTTAGAAGACTAATCTTCATGTTAATCACCTATATAATTAAAAATATATATTAAACTTGTTCCCAGTATAAGGACAATGCTGGAAATAATTCCATCTGGTTTCAAAATAATCTGATGTAATCAGATTATAATCTGATCACTGTGCAATAATGAAAGTTTGACCTAAAACGTGTATTCATTTTGACATGTTGTGCTTTATAAGCAGTTTCTGCACCAAAAGTATACCTGACGAGGTCCTCGAAGGAATATAGGGTGTCTTCTCACTTAAAATGACATTCTGAGAAGATCTATTCAATGAAATACAAGTAAGCCACTGGCACAGATCCCACAGGGCAAGGAGGTTTACAGCCATAAGGCGTGCTTCTTTTCCCCATCATGGGGGTTATCACTTGTTTAATAAGGCACATCATCTGGTGTGTCTCTGATGTAAGCAGGTCATTAGTCAGAATCTAACTAGGAAACCTGTAAGACGATCCAGAAACTTCCATTGCCTAGAAAAGTAGTAAACAATTAGGCATTCGCACACTATCAATAAAAAATAAAAAATAACTATTTGTTTGGAGATTTCTTATTGACCACATGTATATTACAGATATTTGTCTTCTAATGTAAACAATGTCTATCTTTAGTTATAATTAATAATCTGCAGATGTTTTTTTGTTTTTTTGTTTTTTTAAACACTCATATAAAAGAACACAGACTGAACGCAGCCTTATTAATACATTTATTTGGTCTTGTAAAAAATAGAATATAATCTCCTGCTTTAATGGCTGAAATGAAATTATTACTGACATTTTATGGAGTCTATCCTGAATTTTCAAGAAATCCAAATCGAACGCTAGTAAACGATAGAAATAAATTTGACTGAATTCCAGTTTAGATTATGGTTTATATTAATACATGCTGATACGATGGTTTAAACTGGCAATAAATATGCAGGTATACGCTGTGTGAAATAAAACCTATAACAAATATCGGTTTAAGGCTAATGTTCAGTTCAGTGTTTTTTTTGCGCAGTCTTTTAAAGTTTCCATGATAGGCTTTTGAAATTCTGGCACACATCAAAGCTAATGCAAATGTGTATACTGTACAAGAGTAGCTGAGAAAATATTTAGTTTTGGGTCAATTGAAATATGAAATATATTTACACATGTGGGAAAAATTCACTTCTTTCGTAGATGAAAAGAGAACTTTAAACATGAAACCGCTCAAAATAATAAAAATGAAAAAACTTGAGGGATTAGAAAAATTCATTTCTGAGACAGCAGCTGGTTTTCCAAATCTTCCAATCGTGCCGTCATTACGGACAGTAGCCACTGTTAAGGAACTTAAGAAAATACTGAAAATAGCTGTTCTGAACATCGTCAGTGGTTGGAAAGACACCTACCTTTGAAATACACCGACAGCCTATAATTTCACCAATGATCTACTGATACTGATGACTTCTACGATGGGGCTCTATTCTCTGTGGAATGCAGAACCGTTGTCTATCTCAGAGGGTGTGGTTTAGAGCAAGCAATTGAGTGAAAAACTCTTTGGGGAAAACAATTGGAAGGAAACCAGTCAATTTTTGCCATAAACAGAAATAGTCGAAAATACTCGCTGTAAAACAAAAACCACACCACAATTCAGAAAGCACAACAGTTCTTTACAGTACACTACTGATATAGTATAATGTTCAATACAAGCTAGACTGATCCACTTGATGATCGGTTTTAAACAGGAACTGCACGGGTCAGTGCTCATACGAACTTTTGCGTGCGGAATATATAAAAATGGATTCAGGAACTGGGCTAGGCACTTGTGCAATGCAGAATTAACCGGAAGACTCTGGGCTACAGGGTTACCCTTGTGCTCTTGTCACCTCACACCCCCGATGATTTAAAAAGAAAACAAACAATTGATCTTCGGCACAAAGTTTTTTTTTGTCAGGCTTCCCTCTTTTTGAAAATGCTCTGACACATCTGTTTCTGGGGTCTGGCGTTGGACAAGGGGCTATTTTATAGTCTGATGAATAGAAAGTAGTGAGGGATTTGGCCTGGCGGGAGCCTCTTTTTGGAGGGCTATTGAGACTCTCTGGAGGAATTCTAGTTTCCTGCGAAGGCCGGAACAAACGTATACATTCTATGACTGTCTAGGAGACAGTTTCCTAATAAATATTTGTCAGAGCTTTTTAAAAAATTATCTAAGGTCTGTGTTAAGATTTTTAAATACTTTAAATACTTACCCATTTACATTTGTTTTACATTATAGTGTGAATATACCATTCGTCAGGCAACAAATACCCACTCTGAAGGCAGATAGTTTGCCTATCTGCGCAGTTTTCGGAAAGGATATGCTTTTGGGTCAGCTGCTCCAGAGAAGACATAGTGGCCTGCTGGAATTCCACCAGGCTTTCACAGGCACACGGGTCCTTCACCTCGATCTCTCCTTGGCTCTCCTCTGCGACAGACAGACAAGTCGAGAGTGATGACCCTCCGTAGGCTTTCCGACTCAAGACCCTTTATCTCGTCGATCTCGTTTTTTTCTTACCACTCAAATGAATTGACCGGCTGACTCCAGGTGTTGCCTGAGAACGATCTGTGTCAGCAGACTGTCACCTTATTTGGGCACCTACCTGCACAGACGTTGAGCTTTAGATTCTCTGCAATCTGATTGATGGCAGTGAAGTCAGTGGTGTAGAAGAAGTGCTTGTCCAGTGGCTCTGATGCGATCTCCCGAAGCTCATCTTCGACGGCTTTCCCGACCCCCACGGCATACATCGTGATACCTTATACACACCAAAAGGAACAAGTCCAGCCCAGTATTCAATATGGATACACCCTTTAAATGTAGCAGCAGTAACGCGCACGAAAAGACGCGACAGGGGTTTTTCCATCTCCGAGGGACCCTGGTCACCCACCCGCCTCCTTGGCCTTCTTCGCCCATTCCGCTATGCTGTCCTGGGAACGGCCGTCAGTGAAGACCAGCCCCACGCGCGGGATGTTCCTTCTGGCGGCGCGGGCTCCTTCCGCCTCCGAGAAGCTGTTCTCCACCATGTGCTTGAGAGCCAGGCCGGTCATGGTGCCCTTCTCCATGTACTCAACCCTCATCACAGCGTTCTTGATGTCCTCCACGCTCTGGTAGCGACCGAGGGGGAATTCGGTCCGGACCCGGCTGGAGTACTGGACCAGCCCCACGCGAGTGCCATGGGCTGACACGTCCAGGGAGTCCACCACCTGGTTCACGAACTGCTTCACAAGCTCAAAGTTCTGGGGACGAACACTTTTGGAGCCGTCAATCAATAGAACTAGGTCAATATTTGCAGATCTGCAAGCTGGAAGAAAAAAAACAGCCACGTTCTAATTTGGAGTAACACACTGCGAAACCCCTCATTTATCAAAAGCTATATATAGTCTAAGCTAGCATAAATATCCCACAACCCCACTCTCTGTCCCATCAGTAGCTAACGCCTTTCAGTTCCCACACTCCAGCGCTATAACTCGTGTTCGTGATGTCTAAATCGGGAGTAAACAACCTTGTCTAAACAAGTCAGGCACCTGTTTTCCAATAATCGCTACGTCATTGTCTGGAAATGGATTACTGCTAAACGTATTATACCGTGTTTTATACTAAATGTATTATATTCTCATCAAGCAAACTGTGGGGCCGCACCCACGGCCAGGAGCCCGTTTCTGCACCTGAGTATAGTTCTGCTGATTGTACCACAACCAGGTGCATGAAATTGAAAGACTTTAAAGGAGTGCCAGCGGAGATGACTAGACTGGGAGCAGAATAATTAGACTGAGAGGTCTGGGCTTTTGTTGGTTTTATTCTTTTGTTGTTAACTTTTGTTGAGACCAAAAAGGCTGTTTTATTTTGTTTTTTTCTTCCAAAAGGGCGTTTCCTCCCTCACCCCAATTTGTCATCTTTACTTGTTTTTACAGTTAATAAGCCGTATAAAATGTATAAAATAACCCTCCGCTTCCCTCTGTTAGGTCGCTCCCAAACCAGACACATCACGGCGTGCCACAGGAATATTAAGAAGGTACCAAAATAGTACCACAAAATTATTATTTTTTAAATAAATAAAGCATTAAAAATAATGATAATGGTGTGAAAAGGAATGGCAGAAAAAAAGCAGTTATTTAAACAGGGAAGTCAGATCACCATCTCAGGGGCAGGAAGTGAGGAAGTGAGGACGTGAGGAAGTGAGAAACTGAGGACGTGAGGGGGTGAGGAACTGAGGAACTGAGGAACTGAGGACGTGAGGAAGTGAGGAGGTGAGGAGGTGAGGAAGTAAGGACGCGAGGGAGTGAGGAAGTGAGGAAGTGAGGAAGTGGGGAAGTGAGGAGGTGAGGGAGTGAGGAAGTAAGAAAGTGAGGAAGTGAGGAGGTGAGGAGTTGAGGAAGTGAGGAAGTGAGGAGGTGAGGGAGTGAGGAAGTAAGGAAGTGAGGAAGTGAGGGTACGCACTGCCACAACTCTTCCCGTCCTCCTGCAGTGGCCGTCCCTCTGGGCAGACGCAGTAGTAGGAGCCGGGGGTGCTAACGCACTGATGCTCACAGTCATGCTTCACTGTGCTGCACAGGTCTTTCTCTGGGGGAGGAAGGAAGACTCGTCTCAGATGGTTCATGGCAGAACCAGAACATGGCACCATGGGCCGGAGCCAAGAAGTGTTTGTCTATGAGTTGTACTCCCCAGAATAAATAGAAATAGTTTACATTTAAATATTACTTGAAGCCACATAAACATCTAAAAAATAAATCGGGCAAAAAATATAAGTCAGGCTCTACTCTGAAAGGCGTTATACCCTCTGAAACAGACATTCTCTATTCCAAAAGGAATGGCTCAGTTCTCTGACCCGCTTGGAAACTTACGTAGACAGGTCTTCCCATCCTCCTGTAGAATGTATCCCTCGTTACAGTGACAGAAATAGCCATTCAGGACGCGGACGCACTCATGTTGACAGCTGTGGTTCCCAAACGAACAGTAGTTGATCACTGAAATATGCAGAAAGCATTTGAAGAAGGGACCGCTTTGATGCAAAGTTCATGAACACCTTGTTACGGTGACAATGATTACCAAGAAATGTTCGTACATCATTTGTTTTTCATTTCAGTTTTTTTCGTAACACAAATATATATTTTAGTGGTAATTAAGTACTGTAACTCCTAAAAGTAGTATTTGTTTTCTTGAGTTTTATTGCTAGAGGTTAGAAAAAACGTACATCTAAACTAAACTACGGTAATTTTAACACAGAATATAAACATTATTGTTCTGCTCCATTATGTATTATTTTAAATCACTTTATTCCAGGGAAGTAAAATGAAACCAGTAGTAACATATCAAAATCCCATGATTATTCAATTATGACATGTGATGACGAAAACAATTTTTTTGTAATGCACAAGGTACAAAATGTACCTAAAAACTCTAATTAAATGGATTAGTCTTAAGCATGAACATCGTTGGCAAATCAACGCTTTTTAAATGGGGGCTCACAGTTGTTTGTTCAGTGCATGATTGCAATATAATTACGTCATTTTTAAAGAACCTTCCACTAAGTATTGACATCAGTGTACTCCACTGCAGACTCCTGTTATATGGATTAATAAAGTGGTCAGTTGTGACATCAAAACTCATGTTTTTCTTCTTCATTTTTGTGTCCTGCTGTCGCTGTCATCTGAGGACATCTAGACTGGTGCAGTCGGGGGTGCTTTTGTGGAAACATCTGTGTTGTGTGTAACGCAGGGTCAAGCGGGACGGGCCAGCGGAGCTCTCACTAACTTGCACAGGTCTTTTTGTCCTGGTTCAGCGTGTACCCAGCCTGGCAGGCACATTTGTAGGAGCCTGGGGAGCTGACGCAGACCTGCTCACAGTCGTGCTTCCACTCTACGCAGAGGTCCACAGCTGGAGCGGACACAGGCACAGCGTCACAGTCGTTAAACAACACTTGCAGGGGACACAGGCGCAGCGTCACAGTCGTTAAACAACACTCGCAGGGGACACAGGCACAGCGTCACAGTCGTTAAACAACACTCGCAGCGGACACAGGCGCAGCGTCACAGTCGTTAAACAACACTCGCAGGGGACACAGGCACAGCGTCACAGTCGTTAAACAACACTCGCAGCGGACACAGGCGCAGCGTCACAGTCGTTAAACAACACTCGCAGCAAACACAGGCGCAGCGTCACAGTCATTAAACAACACTCGCAGCAAACACAGGCACAGCGTCACAGTCATTAAACAACACTCGCAGCAAACACAGGCACAGCGTCACAGTCATTAAACAACACTCGCAGGGGACGCAGGCGCAGCGTCACAGTCATTAAACAACACTCGCAGCAGACACAGGCGCAGCGTCACAGTCATTAAACAACACTCGCAGCAAACACAGGCGCAGTGTCACAGTCATTAAACAACACTCGCAGCAGACACAGGCACAGCGTCACAGTGATTAAACAACACTCACAGCAGACACAGGCACAGTGTCACAGTTGTTAAACAACACTTGCAGCGAGCACAGGCGCAGTTTCACAGTCATTAAACAACACCTTTTGAAAGACTAGAGAACCAAATAAATGTGAAACAGTTGGGATGATTTCTTTAGCATTCACTACATATGCACGATTAACAAATCAGCCCGGATTCAAAACAACCAAGGTAGGTCAGTTCAGGTCACTGCAGAGCAGTTTTAGTCAAGGCTGATGAAGCGTAAAAATGCACAGCAGGTAATTTATGCCTCAGTTTATGCCTATCAGATCCACTGTAACTGAAGCTCTAGCCTTGCTTTTTAAATGAATGCTTTTGTAAGCACTTTCCCTCGTACTCCAACGTGAATTTTTTTAATTCGATACATTTTAAAACATATTTGGACATTTATTTCCATGTCTCAGATGAAGTCTAAAGAATCTGCAAGTTAATAAGACAGGTGAGTGTGAAAATATGTATTTTATACTGTAATGTTCCAGTGAAAGTTTACTGCCTAAATATCGTTCTGTACACACAACACAAAGTCATAGACACTGTACATACGTTTTGTGCAATGTTTCAGCTGCTGAAAAACACAACACAGAAGGCAACCCACCTGAGCAGGTCTTGCCATCTTCATTTAGCCTATACCCAGGAAGGCACTCACAGTGGTAGGAGCCCGGCGAACTCTCACAGATGTGCTCACAGCCGTGGTCTGGCTGCAAGCACAGGTCCAGCCCTGCAACGCCACAAGCTCAGGATACAGCTGCCTTTCCTCTTAGGTCTACCCAGAAATCTCACTGCTACGCCGTGCAAATACGTTCAGATGTATTTCACATTGCAATTCTGCAGTGGCATTAAATTGTATAATTATATATTGTCTAATACAAGGGCTAAAGGGAAGTGTCAAAGTGTGGTCTAATGGGACCACGAGGGCAAGCTTACCACAGAGCTTATCCTTGAACTGCAGGCCAAACTGGTGGATAAGGTCGAAGGACTCGACCAGGAACACGTGGTCCTCTAGTGGCGGGGACGCCATGGCTCGCAGGGAGGTCATGTCCGCCCTGGCCACGCCCACGGCGTAGATTTCGATTCCTCTCTCCCGCGCCGCTGATGCCACTTCGTCTACGCGGTCTTGCGGCCGTCCGTCCGTCACGATCACCGCCACGTCAGGGATGTGAGGCCGCGCACCCTCCCGGGAGGAGAAGGCCACGTCCATGGCGTAGCGAATGGCTAGCCCCGTCATGGTGCCCTGCGCCAGGGGGACGATCTCGTTGATGCCCTGCACCATCTCCTCCATCTTGGAGAAGCTCTTGAGGGAGAAGACGTTCTGAACTTGGCTGGAGTACTGCACCACGCCCACCCGAGTGGCGTCGGTGCCCACGTCCAGCGTGTGGATAATGTTGATCATGAACTTGCGCATGGTCTCGAACTCGTGGGGCCGGACGCTCCGTGAACTGTCGATGATGAACACCAGGTCCACAGGGCCCATCTTGCACTTCTGGTCTGTATGTTCGTTATTTGCACATAAGATAATTACACCAAGAGCAGAGCAGTATTAACATATAAACGTTTGTATAACAAAACCCTTCACACTCTAACACGCATGTACTGCTGTGTATCCCAGTGACATTTCAACGTATCCATCCATTTCCTGTTACCGCGTATACAATTCAGGATCGCAGGGCAGCGGAGCTTAACCTGGTAGGCATAGGGCGTGAGGCAGGATACACCCAGGACGGGACACAGAGACTCACAGAAAAACCACTCACACAGGGCCAGTTTCAAAGCCACCCTCACACTTAACTCACACCTAACTTAACTCGCAGTGTGAGGAAATAAACCCCAACATGGAGAGAACCCTATATATATATATATATATAAATTGCATTACCTTCCCAAAATAGTTTTCATATATTTAACACATCAAGATGTTTTATCCAGGAAAAAAAGGGAGTCTAAAATAGGGACTAAATATGCTGGACAACAGGAATATTTTATCACTTCCTCTGAAGTCCCTACATTCAGGAAAATGCGTTATATTACCTGAGCCAATTATCGAGTGAACGGTAGATTGTGAATAGCCGTGACTCACCTATCTGTGGCCTGGCCACTGAAAGAGTAGCCAGGCAGAGGAGGACCGACGCCCCGATCGGCAGCAGTTTCATTTGTGCGGCGCTGATTTCTGAGTCTGGCCCTGGTTAACTGCTGGATGGGTATTCACTGCAACGCAAGGAAGACAAAAGCCTTTAGTCAAAGCATAGACCCTCACGCTGGCACATTCCTGCCCGGCCCCTTCATAAAAATGATTCCTGCCAGATGGCTCGGCAACAGAGGTCATACCTAGTAGATGGCTGCAAATAAGCCTAATCTGCTCTTGAACCGTTTACAGGGAAAATCCAAAGGACGCAATAATAGTCACAAGATAAACCATTTCTAGGGAGTGTTATGTGTACATGTGTTATGTGTATATGTGTACATTCAAGAATACTTTCATATAACAGAATGCGAAAGCGCGAGTTTTGTTTTTTTGTTTTCTTTGCTTCAAGGAAATGCTTAGGTCAGGTTTTTCACAGACAATCGGTTCATGTTGGAGTTTTCCCAGAAACAATAGTTTATGTAACAAATGGGTTTCTTCTTCAAAAGCACACTGGGATTTACTTTGGAAAAGATATACAGACCACCAGAACTTAAAGGCAACAATACAGCATGTGTTTTAAGTCTTATTGTCAGGAGGAAGTATGAGAAACAGCTTTAACAACAGGAAAATGAATCTGACGGAGACCAGCTCACAGGCGCTAAAATTAAGTTTCGCGTTAATTTGCATATCACATAATTAAACATGTTTGCTCCTGCCCACGGAAATGCTCAGCAGCCAGTAAACTGGATGTTCTACTCCATCAGGTGGATAAATTTGGAGCTGCAGGGCAGGCGCGCGATTGAAAAAGAATCCTGCTTTAAGTATAAAATCACTAGTCCCTTTATTAACCACTGCCAGCTCAGTTCATTTTTTCATTAGAAATTGTGAAAAAAGGACCCACTCAACAGTAGCTGTATGTTTCCCAGAAAAGGTATATATATATATGTTTATAAGGAAGTAAGCCATCGGAGCAGAAGAAAGAATGCCCAGATTGTGTCGCTGCACAGGGGCACCACACTCAATGACATTAGGGGCTGGGGCCCGGCCCGGGGGCGGCAGAGTATTTTTTTTTTTGCTGTGTCTCACTGGGATTCTCAAGGCTGACTGAGAAACGGCACAGATCGTGTACATAGCCCCACTTTGGATCGGTCCTGTTCAGCCTCCGCAGAGACCAAGCAGAACACTCAAAAGCCGTTTCAGGAGTTTCAGACTGACACCGAAGCGTTGCCCCCCCCCCCCCTTGTGCAGAGGCACAAAGGGGCCCAGTGTGTCCATGCCCCACACGGACCCAGGGCAAAAGGGGCTCTTTTCACTGTCAGCCTCCGGCTACAGTGTGTAGATGCCAGATCACAATTCACACATATAAAATCTACAATTTCATGTAATGCTTAACAAATATGCATTCACGTCGGTGATTAACATTTTATTTATTAGAGGTCGTTACTTACCACTTTCAATTTCCATTGTAAGAAACAATACTGAACCCCAATCCTGCCCTTTCCTAATCCTAATTATAGTTTATAATTTTTTTATAACTGCTTATTTGATGTATAATCCAATGCTGTATGAACCTGTGTATAAGGATTCTGTAAGGCCCTTGCACAAAATGCAGAAAATAATCTCATTTGCATCAGGAGCATTTAAAAAATGTAATGAGCACTAAGAGTATGGCTTCATCTAAGGATGTATTTACCAATGGCTAAATTAATAAAGATAATACGGGAAAAAATGTATAACTTGTCCTCACCAATGACAAGGCAACCGCAGATATTAATTGTTAAAGCGCATATAAGACGTATGTTGATTCCTGGGCCACTAATAGGAAGAGGATGGTATCCCACATTCAGTTCCCATTCCCAAAGGTCCAGTATACTTAGTTTAAAACTAGCACTAGAACATTTGTGGCAGATAAAGACCATAAATAATAGATGTCAGTGGTGTCTCTTGGGAAGGTGGAATCTTAATGCAGTCTCCATGCAGCTCTGCTTCTGCTATCTGTTACTCTGTAACTGCTGCTAGTAAATATGTGACTGCTGCTGGTGGGGCAGAAATGATCAAACTTTTAAAAGCACAGTTCAAAAGAAAGGCTGTTTTATATGTGGTTCTTTACTTAAAGCGTAACAAAGATGACCTGGTCACCGCAGAGGTCTGACCGATGGTGGTGATTTTTTTTTCTTTTTTTACCGGTGTCAGGTTGGACCTTACTCTTTTCATTCTCTCCCTATCTCTGGCAGTGTTTGTACAAGGCAGAGAAGTGTGAGAATACAGCAATCTGGGGAACAGGTGACAATCAGGAGAGCAAACACAAAAAAATCCAGGGGCCGCCCGCTGTCTGAAAGGACAAACTGCCCCTGGACAGATGACACGTCTGGACTGGACTGGAAGGAAGCGCGGGGGGTTTGTGGGAAGAGGCTGCACCTCTTGACATAACCCCCCCCTCCTGTACAAACAGCCTTTATGTCAAAGTTAAGAGATGGACAATGTTAAGTACAGTTCAACAGTGCAACAGCAACAGTTCAGTTTGGGTTTACTGAAACTCCGAAACAACGGATGGAATCTAGGGACCCGCGATGTTGACGCTGAATATGACATATAGGACGGGCGGATTGGTCATCGTTTGTTCATAGACGCAAAACTTTCCGGACTAAGCATGCAGCAACACCGCGAAGGCACTGAAGAGACGAGAGATAGTGGTGAGTGAAAAATGTCACCTCTATTTAATAGTCTTTTCTACCAAAATATAAATAAATAAATAAAATAGGACGGTTCACTAAAAAGGAAAGGACAGACCCCATGTTTCAGGAAAACAGCCTGACACTGTGCATTCTGCCTGGCCTGTGGGGGAAAGTGTTTAAATGTTAATACACCAGTGAAGCCCCAGGGATCTCCTCTGGGTAAGTCATTCACAGTAAAGGAATTCTTCCCTGCTCAGTGAGGGACGTTTAAGCACAGGGGTGGGAGAGAAAAAAGTGCTTAGAGAAGCTGGAGTTTGAATGACAGCCTCACTGGAGGCTCTGATTAAGAACCAGCAGCTTCATGTTACTTATGGATTGAAAGCATATGTGTACTCTGCTACTGTTTGGAGTCTGGGAGGTGATTTTCAACTCCAGTCAGCCACTGTGCACCTAGTTCAAGGAATGTACCCGACTGCCTGTTGAGAATAAAACAACTGGGTATATCCATTTATACAAGTATCACAAACAATCATTTTATCTTCTCTTTTTTTTGTAATAGTTTTTTTTTTTTTTTTTTTGATTGAATGAAATTTCACGTGATGCATATGTATACCAGTTTATTTATGTCATTTTAACTTTTTATTATTTATTTTTTTTAATTTTGCCGGACTGGTTTTATTCACGACGAGCTCATGGAAAATTTCCATATATAAGTGATCGATGGAAGTGGAAATCACGCATGATCGCAAACGTGACTTGACAAGTTGAGCGTCACAGAATATCCTTTCTACCTCGTTGTTAACAGTGTCCAAACGATAATCTTATCATAACGGTTAAAATATAAACTATGTTCTAATCAATTTAATCAGAAGCAACGCAACGGAAAAGCCCAAATCAAATACAAAAACAGCAATGCTATCATTTCCCATTGCTAGTTACATTATCACTCACAAATACATAATCTATATTTTATCGATTTTTAAATCGAGCAATAAAATAAATAAAATGAAATAAAATTTTAAAGCAGTAAAATAAATAAAAGCAGTCTTTAAAAAAACTTTAAAAGATTAAGATTTTTTTTTTTTCAACAAAACGAATCACATAGCCGTGAGTAAAAATAGTGATCGTTAATCTTGAAAACGGATAAATAACAATTTATTGTAAGTGATTAGATTGGTTTCATTGAATTCCCTTTGTGTTACTCTACCAGAACAAGGGTCCAGCGAGTCTCCAGATCCAGCGGATCTGTATCCTCTTGGGGGCTTGCTCACTCACCTGGGCACACTGGGGAGGAGAACCGAGCCGCAGACTTCTAGATGGGACAGGTAAAAGACGTCTTCCACTCAGAAAACTCCGGTGGGGTTCACCCAAAATGTCCGTGTTATATTAGTAGAAACTGTTCAGCAACGCTAATGATAAACAAAACAGTTTTAAGAGATTTTAAGTATAGAGCAAACAGCGTTTGTTTGGTAAGGACGATGTTAACCAGTCTTTTTTGTTGTTGTTATTAGTGATGCGCAAATGGTCTCTGGTGTTTCTGCGCTAATGGATAACGAGAAATAGGAGCAGGTATTTAATCCAGGCGAAATCTGCGAAAAGTCTAGACCCCTCCCCTTTGAAATACGACCGTTGTGAAGATTCTCTTTTTTTTAGGGACGGTGTCGTGGAACTCAAGGAGACTTTCTAAAAAGTTTGACGTAAAGATAATTTAAAATGTGTTATTAATATTGCTTTCTAACTAATTATCACACGTTGGTTGAGATCACCATGCGCTATTTAGCCTACATCCATAATTTCGCATTTAATTTTTAGAATAATATGGTTTTAATTAGTTTATGATAAATAATAGTCGATAATACACCTGATTACAGTCTATCTTTATAAAACGCAATGAAGCCATCATCGTCCTTGGCTACTTCACCGCCGTACATCCCTGGTGTGAAAAGCCTGGTAGGCATGATCTCCTCGGTGAAACTCTTCACATCTTTTTCACAGTGGTGCCACCGGAATCCCCACGCAGAAGTAGATACCTTAAAATTGTGTTTACGGTGTTAATTGGATTTGACTTGACTTGACCTACAATTTCAAGTATTTTAACTTGATTTAGAAGTTGGGAAGTTAAAATATGTAAATTGTAAAAATTTTTTTTTTTTTTTTACATGTATCAACGTCAGGTTTACTGGACGATATTTAATTTGAGGTCTGAAAAAAACGATTTTTTTAAAAGTATGTAAATGTAAATAAGGTTCCTTGCTAAAACATAAGATGTTACAGATAACAGTTAACAGATCATGGCAGTCATCTGGATTATGATGGCCTAAAAAAAAAAGCTGCATAAAACTCTCTATTTATGTGAACATTTCAATATAAACATATTTGAGTGAGTTTGTTGCAAAGATTTAATACCCTTCAATGTTTAAAATGGGACCCTGCTGTCTAATATTTTGTTCTTTCCTCTCTTTCTTCATGACAGCTCAACCGTTCTTATTGGTGGAAATTTTTAACATTCTACAAATTATGAGTCACATTCCATGGCTGAACCCTGGTGGTTAATAAAAAGAGAAATTTCTATTTAATGAACCCAGTTTGAAAGCCTAAGGATATTATTAGACTCGAAGAAGCTGATGTGATTTTAATTGTAGGGAAGGGCAGGGTAGATTACCAACTGGATGTCAGGTAACATATTATGATTGCCATTGTTGCCTTTTGATCTATTGATGTGAAGCTGCTTATATATAGCACACTATGTTTTATATATA
>JAOYSI010026072.1:0-31758 GCA_025775065.1 Hiodon alosoides | reverse complement strand
GATCTGTTAACACGCTGGTTGTCTGATCTGTTAACACGCTGGTTGTCTGATCTGTTAACACGCTGGTTGTCTGATCTGTTAACACGCTGGTTGTCTGATCTCTTAACACGCCTGTATTTCATCTGTTTTCTTGTATAGCTTCTTACAGAGGAAACCCCGGATAAGAGCTGGGACTTTTAACAAATCCACAAATCTCCATCCAAATGCTCAGTCTGGCATAGAGATGGTGAACCGCTCTCCTTGTGTTTGTCCCTGGTTTACCTCATGTTTGTTCTTGGTTTACATAGTTGGTTCTTCAGCAACCATAGGAGACTGAAAAATATGTTAGGGACCACCTGTTCCCTCGCCCGTGGCCCAAAATCATGCACGAGTGAGTCAACAGTTAAACAGTGGATTTGTCATGTCCTGTGTCCGGTGGGATGGATATGATGGTGGTATGACTGGTAGATTTGTCATGTCCTCTGTCCGATGGGATGGAAACGATGGTGGTGTGAACAGTTGATTTGTCATGTCCTGTGTCTAATGGGATGGATACGATGGCGGTATGACCAGTGGATTTGTCATGTCCTGTGTCCGGTGGGATGGATATGATGGCGGTATGACCAGTAGATTTGTCATGTCCTCTGTCCGATGGGATGGAAACGATGGTGGTGTGAACAGTTGATTTGTCATGTCCTGTGTCTGATGGGATGGATACGATGGCGGTATGTACAGTGGATTTGTCATGTCCTGTGTCTGATGGGATGGAAACGATGGCGGTATGACCAGTGGATTTGTCATGTCCTGTGTCCGGTGGGATGGATATGATGGCGGTATGACCAGTGGATTTGTCATGTCCTGTGTCCGGTGGGATGGAAACGATGGTGGTATGACCAGTGGATTTGTCATGTCCTGTGTCCGGTGGGATAGATATGATGGCGGTATGAACAGTGGATTTGTCATGTCCTGTGTTTGATGGATTACTGGAACCACACTCAGATGCGCAACAGGGTCCTATTAAAGGGTGTGTCCCTCTCTCTCAGTGTTGCTGTCCATCACAGCTTGAGGGCGTGGCCGCCAGCTTAGAGTCAGTGCTATCATAGAAGAAATGTGCATGTCACTGTGAGCCAATTAAAATCTCCAGAAAATTATTTCTGTGTGCTTTCTAATGACGGGGTGAGTGAGAGATCTACTACTCTGTACAACTTTGTGCCAGAGTCTGCTGTGAACAGCTGTTATTGAAATCAATCAAACTTTGTTTTCTAGCACATTTTTACAAACCGAATTTGTCACAAACAGCTGAATAGCATTTTCAAAAGGGAACCAAAAACCAGAAACCCCAGAGCCAATCATGAAAAACTGGAAAAATATTCCCTGACTGCAGTCAGAGAGTACTCATGGAAAATAACATTATAGTAGACACATAGGGTGTAATCTGTTCGGTAATGTATAATACATTTGTGTCGAAACCCGCTGTGTATGAGAAGATGTCACATAAAACACGATCCATTCTGAACACTGTGTGGGAGAATTTTTGTGCTCACTTCTGTGCTCAGTGCAATGTTGGAGGGGAGTTGACTGTCACTGACCGAGTGTGTGATGTTGGAGAGGGGTCAACCGTGCCACTGACAGACTGCAATGTTTGTGAGGGGTTTGACCATGCCACTGACCGAGAGTTCGATATTGAAGAGGGGTCGATCATCTTTTTTTTAAAGTGGGGAAGAAAAGCAAAGCTGTTGCTTAATGGTAGACTGCAGATATATGGATATTTGCTTGTTTTAACACTGGATATTTGATTAAAATTGTCACACACAATGGTCCGGAAATAAAGAAAATAAAACTGCATAACTGACATATAGCTCAGCACGAACGTCGATCGTTTTGCCTTCAGGTTCTTGATATTAGGCATTACATAAACAGCGGCTGGACATCTCCTGTAATCAGCTTCAAGCAGTACCAATAACCTAAGACACACTTTTTGCTTGTCTCTGAAGGTGAGTCACTGATGGTCTGGAAGTGAGTCATCTTTGGCTGTGTATACACACTCATTAGTCATGCCCTGGAATTGGGGGAAGCTTCTCATTTAAGCTCCAGCAATTCAACAGAGTGTCTTTGCTATGATTTTTTTGACAAGGACAATATGACCTAAAAAAGACAAAGCAGAAGATGGGGCTCTGAAAGGCTTTTGTTTAAATGTAGCACTTCTCTCCCTGAGCAAAAAGCAGACTGCAGTAAGCTCTGCTGCCCTCTCCTCTCCAACATTATCAGACAGTCAGTGATACGGTCAACTCCACTCCAATACTGACATACAGTCACTGATACGGTCAACTCCACTCCAACATTGACATACAGTCAGTGATACGGTCAACTCCTCTCCAACATTGACATACAGTCAGTGATACGGTCAACTCCACTCCAACATTGACATACAGTCAGTGATACGGTCAATTCCTCTCCAACATTGATATACAGTCAGTGATATACGGTCAACTCTTCTCCAAACATTAACAAAAACTCACTGATACAGTCGACTCCTTTCCAACATTGCACACTCTGACAGTGGCACAGTTGATTCCTCTCCAACATTAACAAACAGTTAGTGATAGGGTCGACTCCTCTCCAACATTAACATACAGTCAGTGACACTGTCGCATCCACCCCACACACTCTGAGTTTTAGGTTCTGAGTTTAAGGTCACAGAGGTAATGTGTACAATTGAAGACCGTATCAATAGAACTGATCACCTGAGGATAAATGACAAGGGAAATAAGCACTTAATTTGCATGTTTTTTTCCAGTTCCTTTTTGTTCTAAGTTACCGTAACCACTTGTTAATTTTGATCTGTTAATTAGTAAGAGCCACCATCCCGCTTGACCTGGGAGAAATTTGCCTTTCACAAGACGTGGTGTGCATGAGCAGTAAAAAAATATAGAGAGAAATAGAAAGTAGAGATTTTTTTCCAGCTTTATCAAAGTCACAACCTGGCCACCACAGCCAATCTGTGATTGGAAGCTGCTTGTGTGGTTTAACTGGGTTGCCATAGTAATAGAATGTGGAGACAAACATTTAGTGGGAGTGAAAAGAGAGGAGCTCTGAAGCTCTGACATCTTCCTGGCTCATTACTCTGACTTCCTCGGTTCTGGCGGGAGACGTGAGCTGGAGTCCATGGGTCCCCCTCCATCTCTGAACACCCTTCCAGCTTAACGCCCTAGTACACTGTGTACTCAGGCTGCTTTGGCACTTGTGTGCTCCTTTCCTCAGAAGAAATTTATAAATATTTTGTGTGTGGGTCAGTGTCGTGCTGCTTAGTGAGAGTAAATGCTTGGTATTTAGAATTTTGACCAAAGGGTCTGGTTGTGGGTCTCTGGGATTGCTGATGACCGTGGTCATTTCAGGCGTAGGCGGTACTGGGCAAACTCACTTGGTGGAACCCTCAGTGTGATGCAAAATGAGGTGTTAACTTCAACCTGCAGATGGCAGTAGCGAAACACTTTCCAAGCCAAAGGAACCAAAAAGTCCTTGGCATGCTTCATGCTTCAAGAGTGCATTCATGTAATTAAATATATATATACAAAAAAACAAAAAACAACTGGTTTACTTTAAATTGTGAATATATAGAAACAGACACCAACCACATTTTTTCTCTGAGTCTTTTATCTTTAGCATTAGTCATTGGTATGTTAATGGTACGAAATTGGTTTACTGTTCCATAAATTAAAAATTAATAAATGATTCAGCTATGGGCCCAACATTCCAAGCTAAAATGATCATTCTTTCTTTTGACACGAGCAAAACAGGCAAAGTTTACAAAATGCGGGGACGAACTCGCAAACGGGCATAGACCGAACTAGCAATGAGTGCAGGACAAAGGTAGGTAATTATACAAACAGACTAACAAGAAACGCAGGACAGGTGTGATGCTGGATAATGGGCTGGAGTAGCGAGCAAGGGGCAAAACCAGGACCGGAACAATCTGAAACAAGCACAGGACAAGTGAAGGCAACAGAGAAAACAGGGTATGAATAGGGAGAAGCAAAGGCATGGTCTCTGTATCTGTGTGTGCGTGCACGTCTTCTTCTTCTTCTTCTTCTCATGCCCAGGCAGATAAGCAGACAGGAGGGCAAGCAGACAGACAGACTAGTAGACAGGTGGGTAAGCCGACAGGCACACCAGCAGACAGCCAGACTAACAGACAGGTGAATAAAGCAGACAGGCAGATGAGCAGATAGGCTGGTAAAGCAGACAGGCAGATGAGCAGACAGGCAGATGTGCAGACAGGTAAGTAAAGCAGACAGGCAGATGAGCAGATAGGCGGGTAAAGCAGACAGGCAGATGAGCAGATAGGCGGGTAAAGCAGACAGGCAGATGAGCAGACAGGCAGATGTGCAGACAGGTAAGTAAAGCAGACAGGCAGATGAGCAGATAGGCGGGTAAAGCAGACAGGCAGATGAGCAGACAGGCAGATTTGCAGACAGGTAAGTAAAGCAGACAGGCAGAGGAGCAGACAGGTGAGTAAAGCAGACAGGCAGATGAGCAGATAGGCAGGTAAAGCAGACAGGCAGATGAGCAGACAGGCAGATGAGCAGACAGGTGAGAAAAGAAGACAGGCAGATGAGCAGACAGGTGAGTAAAGAAGACAGGCAGATGAGTAGACAGGCAAGTAAAGCAGACAGGTGAGTAAAGCAGACAGGTGGGTAAAGCAGACAGGCAGATGAGCAGACAGGTGAGTAAAGCAGACAGGCAGATGAGCAGACAGGCAAGTAAAGCAGACAGGTGAGTAAAGCAGACAGGCGGGCAAAGTAGACAGGCAGATGAGCAGACAGGTGAATAAAGCAGACAGGCAGATGAGCAGACAGGTGAGTAAAGCAGACAGGCAGATGAGCAGACAGGCGGGAAAAGCAGACAGGCAGATGAGCAGACAGGCAGACTAACAGACAGGTGAGTAAAGCAGACAGGCAGATGAGCAGACAGGTAAGTAAAGCAGACAGGCAGATGAGCAGACAGGTGAGTAAAGCAGACAGGCAGATGAGCAGACAGGCGAGTAAAGCAGACAGGCAGATGAGCAGACAGGCGGGAAAAGCAGACAGGCAGATGAGCAGACAGGCGGGTAAAGCAGACAGGCAGATGAGCAGACAGCCAGACTAACAGACAGGTGAGTAAAGCAGACAGGCAGATGAGCAGACAGGTAAGTAAAGCAGACAGGCAGATGAGCAGACAGCTGAGTAAAGCAGACAGGCAGATGAGCAGACAGGTAAGTAAAGCAGACAGGCAGATGAGCAGACAGGTGAGCAAAGCAGACAGGCAGATGAGCAGACAGGTGAGTAAAGCAGACAGGCAGATGAGCAGACAGGCAGATGAGCAGACAGGTGAGTAAAGCAGACAGGCAGATGAGCAGACAGGTGAGTAAAGCAGACAGGCAGATGAGCAGACTGGCGGGTAAAGCAGACAGATTTCTGCCAGGCTAAGAGGCTTCTCTCATAAAACATTATGGTTTAACTCATGCAGGGTATATATAGATATAAAAGACACAGTGCCCACATGTAGACTTTCTTTTGTCATTTTATGTAACATTAAAAGGGATGTCTCCACCTACACTTAATTGGTTAATTTTAGGGAGTGGAATTTAAAATTGCGTTGTGTTATACATTAATTGTTATACATGAATTAAACATGAACCTTTTTTAATGACAACACAACCTTTTCAGAATTAGGTTTTCTTTATTTCATAATCAGTTCTGCACCAACCAGTGTCTGACCAGGTGACGTTTTTCCCTGAAATATTTCCTATAATATGAATGGATCATAGCTTTTTAAAGACTTTTCTTAGCGCACTGGACTATAATCACACCCTGCAGGGTATATGTAATTATCATGAGGAGATAGCAGCGTTCAAATGCAGATCCAGAATTTGCAAGAAAAAAGGTGCATTTTCCCTTAACATGTCTGGGAAAGCTCTGGTTTTGGCTATTCATTTCTGCAATTTAGGTTTACAATATCTGCAAAATTAATGGATGCTTTTGACATGTAAAGGAAAATGTCTCATGACCAAGCACTCATAATGATAAATGATTTCCAATGTCCAGGGCTCATAGGCTGCTACTTTGAAAAACATGGGACATGGATTGATTTCAATCTCATAAATAAAGGAAACAGAAGCCATTGTGACAGTGGCAGTTTTATGTTTGTATTTATTTATTTACTTATTTAGAGCAATTCCCTTGGCCAGATCTTGACAAAAATAAAAAAAACTTTTAAGTGAAAATCCAAGATTATTTTAAAAGTGACAGAATTCATAAGCATTTACTTTTATCCATTGGACCACTTGTTTTCCTCTGACACGGAACATTAGAATGAATAAAGTAAATGGTTTTACTTGTGTTTTACTTTGTTTGGTTTTTTGCATTAAACTGTCCTGACTATGAACAGAACCATGACCCAGAAACCTGAGACTGAACCAAGCTTTTACCCTTAAATCTCAGGTGAACCCAAACTCCTACATTATAATCTGAGAATGAACTGAAAAGTGAATTGTGAGCCCTCCTACTCATTCCTGAAAAAAAGCATTTTTACTATTGATATAAGACAAGCGACAAATATGTCTGTTTGTGACTTCTTTTATCTTCCTGAGTTGAGCGTAAAGTTGAGGTTATTTATATAGCATTAATATTTGAAGAGGTGTGTCTTCCAGGTTGACTGAGGCTTTCTGTCAGCTGCCTACAGGTGGAGTGGCGGGCGGAGCTGGGGTTGGAAGCATGTAAGACGCAGCACCTGTCTCCAGTAGGGTGGAGGACACCTGTCTCCAGTAGGGTGGAGGGCACCTGTCTCCAGTAGGGTGGAGGGCACCTGCACCTGCCTTTGTGTTTACAGCTAAGGGTTTTAAAGAAGAACGTGATTATTTTCACTTGATCTCTCCACCTTGACAAATGACCTGCCGCCTTTCTTACAGCCCTCTTTGCTTAACGAGGCGTTCAAAGATATACAAGATGGACTCTATCTGTTGTCCTTCCTCTCTGGCCCTTGCCTGCAAAAGCTTGTTTAAGAGAAACTGTGCTAACTTTACACACATAAGACCACACACTGTGTGACTGCACACAAACACACAAAGTGACTGTATATGCCTTTTTTGCAGGTAATAAAAAAGATAACAAAATGGTTTATTTCATGTTGATACACAGTTGGACATGACCACAGTACACTTGATTAGCCAGACAGAAGCCTCATCCACAGACTCAGCACATAAACATGAAAATACTTAGAACATTAGTAGAAAACATACATGCTTTCGTTTTTTTTTCAAATATATAAATAAAATTCCCTTTTTACATTTCTCCCATTTTAGCGAGGCAATAAGAAACTCTTAGACCAACAAGTTAAAATTAACATCTGAGGAATCAAATAAAAGAAATAAAAGAGAGAGAAGTTAAAAAATACCAAACAGGCTGATGTTTTAGCCTGGTGAAAAATTCAGATTTTTTAAAACATCAAACCCAACGGGCATGCTTCGGTACATGCTAATTGAACACTGTGGCACAGCAGAGATTGCTGGACTTCATATAAAGCCAAATTAACACAGAACTGACTCCCTGAAAATCACTGTCCTTGGTAAACATAGCTCAGTTTAAACAGCTATGCTGAAAGTATTTGTTACACACAGGCTGAGAAAATAATACGCACCAGGATCCAAGAAGTAGAAATAAAAACACAAAGGAAAATTACAGATATTTCCAAACAATGATATGGCTTTGATAATGTGCTTTCCAAAATCAACATTGGCAATTAAAAACCAGGCAAATTTAGAAAACGTCAAATGAATGTAAATAACTAAGAACAAATCTCACTCGTTTTACAGTTGGAAAGTTGGAATAACTGTCCTTTGGAAGAAGGGTTGAGAAGAAAGGTCTCTGAGTTGTGGACCAATCAGAATTGCTGCCTGAGGGATGCATATGTCCAGTGGCATCATCAGAATGCCGACCCCTCCAACTGGTTTAGTCTGGACCAATTGTGGACTATCTGTATTCCTGGAATGCGCAGCTTCTCCCCCTATTACTTGCTTGCATTTTATTTATTTAAACAAACAAACAGATAATGTCTTACTCACAGAAAGGGCATGTTTTTAACCTGCTTAATAAACCACCAAATCCCCTCATCTTTGAAAAACCACAACAGCAAAAAATTAATAATGGAACTAGAATGGGACACACCACCTGTCCTGGAGAAGTAGACCAGACTGCACTGGGGCTCCTAATCACCTTTTTGCTTTTTTGCTAAAGGGACAAGAAATGAGGTTTTCTCATTGGTCAGTTCCATCCTTCCTTCCTTTCTGTAATTTAGTGTTCTCATTGGTCACTTCTATTTCTTTCTATGGAGTCCTTTAGCTCACAAGGTTGTTATAGCTCACATACTTTTTCTTCGCAGCTGGACCTGAAAGAGAAGAAAGAGCAGAGCATCTCTGGTGAAGTCGTTTCAAACTGTAACCGACCTAAAACCCTGCGACCCATTTCAAACTATAGCCAGCACATATGTGACGACTCGTGTTTGGTGGAAAAGGTGGCCCCCGCCCACAAGCAAAAGACAGGCCCTGGACAGGATTGCCATGGAAACACAGTGGAGCGGGTGAAGATGGTTCCAGAGGTACTTTTACCCAGGCTGAATTATACTTTTATCTACTGAGTAAGAGAGGTTGACAGACAGCGTGCTTCTCAAAGAACACTGTTGCTCTGAGCCTTGCATTTCGTTCTGGTTTATTTGTTGCTTTTCCTTAGAGTGGTTTCTATGGAAACTAAATCTCCCGAGGCCACGCCATTACCGTTTTTCCAAATAGCTCCCTTTTTTGCATGGGTTTGGAAAAAACAATCTGGTGTGAATTTCTGTTGTCCTAACGCTAGTATTTAAAGCCTAGGTCTTGTCACAAAGAAGTCAGGTGGTCTAAAAATCAGTTCTGAATATACAGTTCAAAAGCTAAATTATTGTTCTGCAGAGTCACAGTCTATTACCTCAGCTACCACCAGTAATACGGCAGAAATGCAGCATTTCAAATTCTACTGGCAGAATGTCACGTTGGGTTTGGTCTGAGTCAGAGCTGTGCAAGGAGAGCGAGTTTTCAGCAAATGAGCTGCAGTCAGAGTGGCTCACCATCCAGGAGGCAATGTCCCGTCTCAGTTTCGTAAGCTATTTGAGCTTCCGCAGAATTCGAACAATCTCATGTTTTTGAAATGAAAGGAGTACGGTAAATGTTAAAGATGAGTGGGTCTATGCTTGAAGGGTTTCGGCGGAATCCACCATCAGTATCAGCTGCTCCCCAATACCTTGCTTTTGTAACTCAAATCTTTTGGAAACAGCTCTACTTATAGCATCACAAGTCCCTTTATTCTGACCTGGGATCAGTTAAAATCTAGAAAGAAATATTCGGCAGTGGAGGGGAGTTGTTTCCAAATCAAAGCCTTAAAAGTAGCCAGTTGGGCAGTCTCACTGAATGCTCTACCAACAGTTGTGCTTTTAGTAAATAAAATCTTTCCAGGAGCCGTTTTCATCATAAAGAATGAATTAACGAATGGATGAATAAATACTTCTGTTTATTTTGTTGATTATTTGTGGAATTCAGGATCCACAAAAAAGCCAATTGTAAAAATCATATTTCAAAGGTCAGAGTTTATTTACATTTTTATTTAAACTTTTATATTTAACCCTTAAGTAGTTTATTAAGGCTCTTAGAGCCTTTATTAGAGTTTATTCAGTCAGCCAAGAAAAAAACGGACTTAAGGACATAGTAGCATCTACACTCTAACATTGACAGCGTAACAGAGCAGCTCGTTTACAGTCAACATCAACACGGTAACATCGACGCCGTAAGAGAGCAGCACGTTTATAATCAACATCAACGCTGTAACAGAGCGGCTCGGTTACAGTCAACATCGATGCTGTAACAGAGCAGCTTTGTTACAGTCAACATCCACGCTGTAACACAGCAGCTCGGTTGCAGTCAACATCGACGTTGTAACAGAGCGGCTCGGTTACAGTCAACATCAACACGGTAACATCGACACCGTAACAGAGCAGCTCGGTTGCAGTCAACATCGACGCTGTAACAGAGCGGCTCGGTTACAGTCATCATCAACGCTGTAACAGAGCAGCTCGGTTGCAGTCAACATCGACGCTGTAACAGAGCGGCTCGGTTACAGTTAACATCAACGCTGTAACAGAGCAGCTTTGTTACAGTCAACATCGGCACCATAAAAAAGCAGCTCAGTTACAGTCAACATCGACACGGTAAGAGAGCAGCTTGTTTACAGTCAACATCGACACCATAAAAGAGCAGCTTGTTTACAGACAACATCGACACCGTAACATCGACACCGTAACATCGACACCGTAACATCGACACCATAACATCAACACCGTAAAAGAGCAGCTCAGTTACAGTCAACATCAACACTGTAAAAGAGCGGCTCGGTTACAGTCAATATCGACACCGTAACATCGACGCCTTAACAGAGCAGCTTGGTTACAGTCAACATCGACACTGTAACAGAGTGGCTCATTTAAAGTCAACTAACGGGAAAACATCGGAAAAAAAGCTTACTTTTAGTTAAATACAATCTTGCTTAGACCTCAGCCTTGCCTCACTGGGACCCCACCATTTTTGAGCCCTTGTTTAGTAAAAAAAAAGGAATGCCATGATATACTGGAAAACCTATGCTACAGGCATGTGACAATAACAAAAACACAAATCACAATAAAGGGTAAAAATGTGCCGTGATACCTTGTGGTACCATGTCAGCCTAGCATTCATCCATGAGGTGTAAATAATTGAAAATACAAAATAAGTTAGTGTGCAGGAGCAGAATGGTGAAGTCAAAAATAAAAGCTGTGTAACGTCTAGGGGAGCTGTTACAGCATGTCGTACTATGGCATAAGGAAGGAAAAGTATCTCTTGCCAGTAAGGTTTGCTTGGCTAAATGCTCTATTAGGAACTCAGAAGGAAACAAAAGGGCACACAGTCTTCCAGATAATGGAGCAATTAATTATTAAAATAGTTTTCAAACTAAGCAAACTTATGGTAAAAGGGAAAAACATGAATAAATAAAAACATTTTTTTTTTTGCACTCTCTAATATTCCACTTTGTGATTATAGCCCCACAGGGAATAGACATTGTGAGACGTAAACTAGAAGAACGAGACCGGAAGACCTGAATCCCTACGGTCTCCACAAATCTCAGAGCAGAAGGACGTTTGCCCAACCAGTTTTACTGCGCTCCCTACTGATCTCAGAGCAGAAGGACCTCTGCCCGACCATTTTTGCCTGCACTCTCCACTGATCTCAGAGCAGAAGGACCTCTGCCCGACCATTTTTGCCTGCGCTCTCCACTGATCTCAGAGCAGAAAGACCTCTGCCCGGCCAATTTTACCTGCACTCTACTGATCTCAAACTGAAACAAGGGCAAAAGACACACAGGGGGTGAGGTTATATGCTGCTGCTGAGCCTGGTAATACCCAGTGAGCAAAACTAATGGCGAACAGAAAGCAGCGTTTAATCACAGGTGTGGTGCCAGCCAGCTGCGGCAGAATGTCTTACGCTTAGTAATGATGACCAGCTTGCTGGGTGGAGGCGCAGGCGACCTTTGACCCTCCTTGTCAGTAAAACCTCTGCTGTGGGCACTGCTGATTCATAAACCGTGCGGGATGTGACGCACTGCTGCTCTAGGGACCATCCCAACCCACTTCAAAGGACTTATCTTTCAGGCGGTTGCTAAGAAACATCTTTCATTCCCAGGAATTCACAAACAAGACCTCAGCTTCATTCAGTGTGCAAATGAAAGCTATTACTGCTTATTACAGCATTTATTGTCAAGCTATGCATCCCTTCAGGACTTACACAGAGAACCACCTTTTGACCTGCACTTTTTGCATTCACTGGTTTTCTCTGGCAAAAACTGTCTCATGCGATTCATTAGTGTGTGTCATCCTGTGAAAAAACAAATGGCTTATGGTCAGGATTGCTGGATGATAATCAGTTAATTGTTTCGGTCTTTCCTCGTATGTTAACAATTAAAGGCATCTAAAAAAGTGTGTTAGTGTTTGAGAAATGTTGTATTTGTGTTCGGCTGAATAATCCTTGGATTACAGTGATGACAAATTGGTCATTTAAAATGAGTAATTATGTAATTATGCCTTGCAGAAGTATTCACCCCCCCTTGGATGTTTCCACATTTTGCAGTGTTACCACTTGGAATTCAATTTGATTTTATTGGGATTTTTGTTCACCAACAGTCCCCATCCAACCTGACAGAGTTTGGGCAATTTTGCCTTGAACAATGGTCAAAAATTGCAGGATCCAGACGTGTAAAACTGGTAGGGGCTTACCACAAAAGAATCACAGCTGTAATTGCAGCCAAAGGTGGTTAAAGTATTGATTCGAGGGTGTGAATACTTACGTAACCAACAAGTCTGTTTTTCGTTTTGTGGCACAATAAAAAATATGTTGTATATTCAAAATGTTAGGTATGTTGTGTAAAACAAATGGTAAAAATTGTATCAAAGTTACACTACAAAATGCGAATTCTTCTGCTGGCATTCATTTTAGTTTAAGCAGGTACAGGAGCCTCTCCCAAAATTCCCATCATGCTCTGATATTCCCCACCAATTTAACCTCAGCTACACAATGATAAAGCAAAAAAAAATATCTCTCCTCAAACCTGTCTAGATGCACCACACTAGGAGAACAGACACTGTTCGATCATGCACACCCCCGGCCACCGGCCCTACGGGGAAAAGGACAAATGACAGGGTCAGGAACAAACCTGACCCCCATTACAGATCTCATATGTTTGGGCCGCTGGCGTGTGGCTCTTCAGAAGGACAATCTTAAATGCCTCACCCTAATGGGGCCCCGGAAAGGCCATTAGTTTCTCTGTCGACCCCTAGCCTCACTTATCTGAATTCTCTCTCTGAATCTGATAACAGACTCTTACCTCTTACGCATAATTCAGTGAGATGCTGATGGACAACAAGGTAACCTGCAATCTGAGCTGTGGTGGAACTGCAACAGAACACGTACTTGGAGAGAGGGGGGGTTGGTGTGAGGAAACCTTCCTCTGAGGTGCATTCCTGAACTCCTTGATCCCCGCACTGCACTCAGTCCACCTCACCGCACACATTCTCCCCTCATGCCAACACTCCTTCCTTATAATATTCTCCCCTCATGCCAACACCCCTTCCTTATAATATTCTCCCCTCATTCCAACACCCATCCTTAAATTCTTCCCTCATGCCAATGATCCCGTTAGATTTGCACTACTTAGTTCTGTATATAAAATCATAGATTAGTGACGTCTGTGTACGAATCAAAGCACGGCAATTTTCGAGGGTATTAACTGTTCTGTGAGAAAGAAAAAGAAAATAGCTTCAGATCTAAAGACTGAGAACTAAGCTCACAAAATAATTATGTCTTTCAGTGGCACCAAAGACTTAAATTAAATTGTATTGGCCAAGATTTACTTTAGCTCCAAAAAGAGAGGAATTGGCTATTTGTGGTGGTTTAAAAAAATGTGAAGTCATTTATATGATGTTCTTGATCTTAAATTTAGTTTACAATAAAATTCTTGCAAGTTTGTGATGTATAAACCTTGAACTGGATAGACCTTTATGCTCCAGACCATGCCTATAATCTTCTCCTTGCAGTCGTATCTGAAATTCTGGTAATAGAGATCTTCTGAAAGTAGACTTACTGAAAGTACATAAGGACAGTATTAAATTATCTGCGATGATTCATCATTTTGGACATTGAGATGGATGTTAATGCTTTTCTCAAAGGTACAACAACAATATTTTATTAGGGGAAATATTTTCCTTGGAACCTGCAACCTTCTGATCTGAAGTCCAGCACCCCAGTCCTGCATTGTACCCAGCTGGTCCTTAAATCTAAAGAGAGAAAACTTATCCCCACACACCATATTCTGTTTTTTTACTCGCTCATATTAAAATCAACTCCATAACAGCTAGTGGTTAAACTGGGTGGAGCCTGTCGGAGCCAACCTGTGGCATCTCGGCTAGGTTAATGACTTAATTGATTATTTCATTTAATAATAAAAAATCCAGCCCTTCATTATGTAATTTCATTCAACCCCTCTATTATGGTGGTCAGTTTGGTATCACTGAAGAGAGTGTGCGAAAAGTTGATAGGTTTACGTTGTCATAGAATTTAGCTAACTAGTCACTTCAAACTTCACAGTCCTGTTACTATAATTTAAAATGTCCGTTTTATCTGAACTTTTAAATACCTAAAAACAATCTTTATTTTTGTGTTTGCAGGATGTCTGTGTTTTATGTTTTATGTCAGTTTATTTACATTTTGAATTCAGTCCCCCAGACAAATTTGCTCATTTTTTATTTTATTTTTAATTTATCTGAGAAAATCTTCAATTACATTTTTCATACGTCATACCGTAATTTCTGAATTTGGTTTTGCTTTCTTTGAAGATTATAATTATGGAGTGGATTTTATTGGGGAATATACTTTTTAGACAACAGCCCTACAAGTCTTCTAAAATGGAACTGCTAGTAAAGTTTATAGTTTGTGTCATTAATCCATAAAAATACTGTAAGTCAAAGAAAAGTGAGTGGTAAAGAATCCACGTATTTAAAGGCTGGTTTTGTGCGTATACCTGCCTGTCTGCTTGGGCCTAAACTTAGAAGCAGTCATTACTTCTAAACTCAGTGAAAACTCAAGGCACTCCCAAATGCTTTTCCATAACTATGACAACCCCAAACTACACATGTGGACCTGTTCACACACATGCGCACACATAATAAAACAAACAAGCAACGCGTGTTAGCTTGGTTACGTCCTGTAAACGCTTTCAAACAGGTACATATTTAACTAGGGACAGTTTTTATAGGGCCTAGCTGGGCTGCAAAAAACGAAGACAAGCACTCCATCGTCTCTCCTCCTCATTGATGTAGCACCGCTTGGACCAGAGTCAAGGTTGTCTCAGTAGGGGGCTTGCTGTTTGGCTTGGATTGCTTTAGGAGCATTAGTTATACATTACACAGCAGGCACAATTACAGTAGGACACAGAGCCTATTTTGTGTAGTTTTCACGCACGTCAGAATTAGGTGTAGGTACTGATTATGGTCAAACTAAATCCACACACCGGCCTGGTAGAGATTCATTAAAACATGGGACTACAAACTCCCTGCTCACCACCATCTGGTCATATTCTGACCTGTGCGCTCACAAAAAAAATTTACCTTATGGATGCTAAAAAGTTCTGTGCATCGTTAATGTCAATTTTTTGCTAATTTACTGCTGACCTTTCACAAATTTCAGGACAATTTCATACCCAAAACAAAGATTTATTCAGGGTTCACAATAAAAAAGACAATATGACCTTACATTTCCCAACCAGCCCATCTCTCTTAGAAGATGAGGAGTCTGTCATGAGCAATAAACCCCCATCTCCCTCATGTTAAGTCCAGCAAACATTGGCTTCAACAAACATTGAAGGGGACACTAAACTTGCAGAGACCACTAATTCAAATCCCAAGAGAAATATGTTCTCAAATATATAATTTTGTCAGTATGAAGGCATTTATTTACTTGATGGGGCTGGCCAATTCAGGCACTGCCAACACGATGTGACTTCAGATTATTTAGCTTCTCCTTGGCAATGTACGGTGATCAGGTCCTAATTTCAGCAACACTGTCTTACAGCATCCCACTCTCTGGTAATCTTGGTTTGATTAGCACCTATGCGCCAAAGACACTCCAGTAGAATTCAAGGAAGTCACCTTCGTCTCTAAATTGAAGCAAAAAACGTCATCCTCATTAACTGGGAAAGCTGACAGAAACCTTTGAGTCACCATGAAAGCGAGTGCCACTTGGAGGCGGATCCTTTAGGCTTTGAGAAGCAGCAGCTTTCCATGGCTTTGGGCAGAACCTGGAGTCTGTGCCTGAAGGCAGGGTGAACATGATGCGATGGGCTTCCTCCTGTTCTCAGGCCCTTCGGCGTCACGGCCCCTACGTCCCAACTCTCCCTTTGTGTAGTTTTGCTTTGAACAACATCCCTTTAAATCACTTTGAAAAAAACCCCCCCTTTACTCCACTTTAATTCCAAATACCATTAGTGAGGTAGTTGGGTTAGGGTTAGATGGCACCCTAGCGGAAGTATTGGTTCGCATTATATCTGTTCACAATCGCAGTTTTTGGCTAATAAAGCTAGCCGTCTCTCTTGTCTATTCTGACGACCCGAGTTCAATCTCGAGTGGGAGCCCAGTGCCCAGGGGTTGAATAGGGTCTGTCACACAACGAATTAAAACAACTTTAAAAGTAGAGACAACAGAGCTGTCAACAGGGGTGGCAGCCGCATATAAACCAGCCAGAAGTGCTATTTAAAAAAATATATTATAATTATAATATGAATCAATACTCCCTGCTGGGGTTATATGGCGATACATCCTTGGAATGAGACTTCAAATCCATCCATCTTTCCTCTGTTTCATAACACAACATTGTATTGATTGCCTTGGATAATACAAAACACCAAAACATAGCTCCCCTATTCAATTTTACATCGACCTTCTCAAGCTGCAGATCGAACCCCACACCAGTGTTAATCTGTTAGACATATTGGTATTGAGAGAATTCTCCACAAAAATCCCTCATGGACCAAATTGTCCAGAGAAGAAAGTTAAGAAAGTGTGGTTAAAATGAAAGGTTTCTGAGTGTATTCTGGGATACATGTTCTCCAGACTGCAGAGTAGGGTTTGTCAGAGTCTGATTTGAACACAAGTGCGGTGGGGTGATCTCCGAGGCCTTGGGATTTGGGCTCCCAACCCATTCATGCACTCAAAAGCATTCATTAATAAATGTCACCTCCTGTTCTGTGGCAGAGACAGATTGGGTCAGGGTGGGACGCCCCTCCCCGAACACACAGTGTTCCACAGTGGGGGCGACACGTCCACTACCCACAACCACACTGACACCGACTCTTTGCTACTTTACAAGCCATGAATATTTCAATACTTTAATATTTAATGTTAAAAAAATCTGAAAGCGATGCTCCTAGAAATATTAATATTTTATTTTCCCAGAAACATGTGGTATAAAGGCGGAGGAGAAACATGATGAAGGCAGGGGAAGGGGCAGTTTAGAAGGTACAGACCACGCTGAAAGGCTAACTGAGAAAAGTTCATCCACAATTGATTACATCTGGTTTAGCGGTTACTGGACCAACTATGACAGCACGTGAGGTGCTGAATGATGGTTCATTGACATTACTTCCATTTAACATAATCTGATCTATTCACAGCATTATCGGGTGAGACATCTCTGGAAAATTGTATTAATATTTCATTCACGTTTACTATTTACCTTCAAGGCATGGAGCAAGGGCACAAGAAAGAAAAAAGAAAAGTCATTCAGTCTCCTTCATGAAACTACAAGAATTAGATATATGAGGACACAGTGAGAGGAAGCAGAGCGGTATTTAGAATTCGATCTCGTCTCTCGGAAATCTGAGCGTTTACGTTTGCGTCTCTGCTCCAGTGAAGCATTTCACTCTTTAACATGAAAGCGGATGAGTGAGAGTTTAGCTTTAAACTGTTCATTCTGGCTGTTATGTGTGAGGGAGGAGCAGTGCAGTTCTCTCGCTGAACATGCTCTACCGAGGCCTGTGACGAGTGCAGTCACTGCACTTCATGTGAAACAGTACCGTTATTCACACCAATGTAAACAACATGAATCCTTGGCTGATCCATGAATTACTTGAGTGTTTGTTTCCGTCACGGAAAAGGCTTTGAGTTATGTGCAGCCATGGGTGGAATTGGCCAGGAACAATTGGTGCAGAAACAGTCTGCGACATAACAAGAACAGTTGTGGCTCAAACAGATTCCAAACGTTTTTAGAAATCAAACAGCAGCCTCAGGTGCTTTTGTTTTGGAGCAAAGTATTCAGAAAACATTTTTAAAACCCTTGAAACAGCCATGGGTTCCTTTTTCCTTGCGTATGATTTAAAGGTCCTATTGAAAGGTAAAGAAAATGTGTGTGTGTGTGTTTGTGTTTGTGTGTGTGTGTGTGTGTGTGTGTGTGTGTGTGTGTGTGTGTGTGTGTGTGTGTACACTATATGGACAAAAGTATTGGGCCACAACTCTTAATCATTGAATTCAGGTGTTTCATTCAGTCCCATTGCCACAGGTGTATAAAATTAAGCACCTAGCCATGCAGTCTTCCTTTACAAACATTTGTGAAAGAATGGGTCGTTCTAAAGAGCTCAATGAATTCGAGCATGTACTGTAATAGGATGCCACCGTTGCAACAAGTCAGTTCATTAAATTTCTTCCCTCCTAGATATTCCACGATCAACTGTAAGTGGTATTATTTCAATGTGCAAGCGTTTAGGAACCACAGCAACTCAGCCACAAAGTGGCAGACACATAAAGTAAGAGAGCGGGGTTGTCAGTGCTAAGGCATATAGTGCGTAAAAGTTGCCAGCACTCTGCTGACTCAATAACTGCAGAGTTCCAAACGTCCTCTGGAATTAACATCTGCACAAAAACTGTGTGCCGGGAGCTTCATGGAATGGGTTTCCATGGTGGAGCAAATGTATGCAGGCCTTACATCACCAAGCACAATGCCAAGCGTCAGATTGAGTGGTGTAACGCACGCTGCCACTAGACTCTGGAGCAGTGGAAACATGTTCTGTGGAGTGATGAATCACGGTTCTCTATCTGGCAGTCTGATGGACGAGTTTGGGTTTGGCGAATACCAGGAGAACGTTTCCTGCCTGACTGCATTTTGCCCACTGTAAAGTTTGGTGGAGGAGGGATACTACTTTGGGGTTATTTTTCTGGGGTTGGCCTAGGCCCCTTACCATGCTTACCAAGACATTTTGGAAAATGATATGCTTCCAACTTTGTGGTTTGGGGAAGGCCCTTTCTGTTCCAGCATGACTGTGCCCCAGTGCACAAAGCAAGGTCCATAAAGGCCTGGTTGGATGAGTTTGGTGTGGAAGAACTTGACTGGCCCTCACAAAGCCCTGACCTCAACCCTATCTTCGGGGTGAACTAGAATGGAGATTGCGAGCCAGGCCCTCTCGTCTAACATCAGTGTCTAACCTCACAAATTCTTTTCCGGAAGAATAGGCAAAACTTCCTGAAGAGAAGCTGGGGGGGCAACTCGATATTAATGCCTATGGATTTAGATTTGGATGTCATAAAAACTCCTGAAGGTGTAATGTCTAGGTGTCCCAATACTTTTGTCCATATAGTATATATATACACATATATATGTAGGTGTGAAAAAAAAACTGTGATGCGAGTTTTATTGTAAATTTGTCTTAAAATACTTTAATTAACTCTAAAACCCCATTCTAGGCTTATTCAAAGATTACTGTTCAATGCTATGTTGAAGACCTCCATGTAAACAGCCCGTGGGGCCGACAGACATCGTACGAAGGAGAAAACATTACTGATTCACTCACCAATCACTTCAGTAAAGATGATCTAGATGGCATGATCACACAGGACTGAAATATAAGTGGGTCAGTAAAAATACCGACTAAACTGGCTAAGAAAAAAAGCGAGTGTCCCAGCACCTTTGCTACGTGAAAGTGCTTTTGTCAGCCGGCCACTGGAGATTTTTCCCATTGAAGCGTGGCAAATTGGAAACCCTGTTATATTCACTGTGAAACCTGAGGTCCGGGGCCTGGTTTAATAAGGTTTCATTTTTAAAGTGACAGTGAAGGATACTATTAACCAAGCATATACAGTATTTACAGGACAAACCAAAAAAATGCATTTTCATGATGATAAAATGTATTTTAACTATTGAAAGAGTATAAAATGTCCATTTGTTATTTAATTAACTGTGTGCGTTTGTTTTCAACCTACAACCGCTCAACATAAAATACCAGTGTTAAATGAATTCTGACAGTGTTCATATGGATCCAAATTGACTTGAATAGACTAATATGAACACTGTCTGAGTTGATTAAACAACTGTTTAAAACACGCCACTTCAACAGTAGCACTTTTGTTTTCTTTTTGGGCATTAATTGTTGTGTTCATAAGCTACAGTGCCGTGAAAAAGTATTTGCCCCCTTCTTGATTTCTAAGTTACTTGCATATCTGTCACACTTAAACGTGGTAGATCATTAAACAAATTATTTTGTTAGACAAAGGTAACCTGAGGAAATACAAAATGCCGTTTTTAAATGATGATTTCTTTAATAAAGGGAAAAAACCTATCCAAACCTACCTGGCCCTATGTGAAAAAGTAATTGCCCTCTAAACCTAATAGCTGGTTGTGCCACCCTTGGTGGCAACAACTGGAATCAAGCGTTTGCGATAACTGGTCATGAGTCTTTCACACCGCTGTGGAGGAATTTTGGCCCACTCTTCTTTGCAGAATTGTTTTAATTCAGCCACATTGGAGGGTTTGAGCATGAACGGCCTGTTTAAGGTCATGCCACAGCAATTCAATCAGATTTAAACCTGGACTTTGACTAGGCCACTCCAAAACCTTTATTTTGTTTTTTTTTAGCCATTCAGAGGTGGAATGTCCTGGTGTGTTTCAGATCCTGCTGCATAACCCAAGTGCGTTTGAGCTGAGGTCACAAACTGATGGCCGGACATTCTCCTTCAGGATTTTCTGGTAGAGAGCAGAATTCATAGTTCCATCAATTACAGCAAGTCGTCCAGGTCCTGCAAAGCAGCCCCAGACCATCACACTACCACCACCATGTTTGAATGCTGGTATGTTGTTCTTTTTATGAAATGCTGTGTTAGTTTTATGCCAGATGTAACAGGACTCTCACCTTCCAAAAAGTTCAACTTTTGTCTCGTCAGTCCACGGAATATTTGCCCAAAAGTCTTGGGGATCATCAAGAAGTTTTTTGGCAAATGTGAGACGAGCCTTTGTGTTCTTTTTGGTCAGCAGTGGCTTTCGCCTTGGAACTCTCCCATGGATGCCATTTTTGTCCAGTCTCTTTCTTATTGTTGAATCATGAACACTGACCTTAACTGAGGCAAGCGTGGCCTGCAGTTCTTTAGATGTTGTTCCTTGTTCTTTTATGACCTCCTGGATGAGTCGTCGGTGCGCTCTTAGAGTAATTTTGGTAGGCCAGCCACTCCTGGGAAGGTTCACCACTGTTCCAAGTTTTCTCCATTTGTGGATAATGGCTCTCATCGTGGTTCGTTGGAGTCCCGAAGCCTAAGAAATGGCTTGTTAACCCTTTCCAGACTGATACATGTCAATGACTTGGTTTCTCATCTGTTCTTGAATTTCTTTAGATCTTTAGATCTTTAGATGGAGGCATGATGTGTTGCTTTTTGAGATCTTTTAGCCTACTTAAGTGATTTCTTGATTCAACAGGTCTGGCAGTAATCAGGCCTGGGTGCGGCTGGTGAAATTGAACTAATTTTTCCCCCAAAAATGTGGTTAATCACAGTTCATTCATGATTTAACAAGGGGGGGCAATTACTTTTTCACATGGGGCCAGGTAGGTTTGGATAGGTTTTTTCCCTTAATAAAAGAAATCATCATTTAAAAACTGCATTTTGTATTTCCTCAGGTTATCTTTGTCTAACATAATAATTAGTTTGATGATCTACCACATTTAAGTGTGACAGATATGCAAGAAACTAAGAAATCAAGAAGGGGGCAAATACTTTTTCACGACACTGTATGTCTCAGAATATTGTCAATGCCTTACTTTTGTCAAATAGGACAGGGCAGTAGTAATAATAATATTAAAAATAATAATAACAACAACAATAATAATAATATTTGTGCTGGGGAAACTCACTGTTGGCATCGGGGTTCTCACACAGCTCGGTCCTGACCTCACCGTTGGGACGTTCACTGGGCTTCTGGGCGAAACGGGATGACATGGCTGCCGCTGTCACCACCGCCTTGAAGCTACGCTTGCGTTTCTGCACATTAAGCTCAGGGTGGAAGATGATGACGTAGACTTTTGGCATGTACAGCATCCCCAGGGCCACGGAGGCACTCAGGTTCATGGAGATCGTGAGCGTCGTTGTCTGGATATACAGCTGGGCGACACACACAGATGATATCAGGTTCATGGATTTGGAAAGCATCGTTGTCTGAAGTTACAGCTGTGCGCATACACAGATAATTAAAAAATTATGCACTACCTTAGTTGCCACCTTTATTATAGTGTGACCTGTCTGCACTGTGGTGTCTGTTTTGCCGCATTACCTGCCTGTAATTTTGTGTAAACTGTCTTTACTGTGGTGTAGTTGGTGGGGTAACTGTCAATACTGTAGTGTGACCCGCCTATACTTTACAGTAAACTGTGGCATCTGTAGCCTCACTATAGCTTTGGAGGGGCTTTCTGTAGACCAGAGATGGTCACCTTATCAGACCTCATTAGCCTTCACAGGCATGACCAGAAGAACAGAACCACACCCTTACCGGGGTTTCTGTCAAAAACATAGCTGCTTGTCCCCTTGCATCTCGGCAACCTCAGTTGCAGTCTTCAGAACCTTATCAAAACTTATCTTTAAGGTCCTCACTCAGATCCAGCATTCTGCACACTGGAGTGAATGCCCATGCATAATGGGTGGTGTTTAGCATGATTCTGGTTTAACTCTTGCCTATGGAATCAGCAGCACTGCCTTGGTGGTGGCAGGCCATAGGACATGCTGTAGTTATACTCTCAAGTCAGGAGCAGTTGCAGTGGTGGGCATAGCAAGCCATTCTTAATCCCTCAATGAGTCTCAGAGGAGCGTTGCTTATACTGCACATAATGCAACGACTACTTCATCAGCCACAGATAAGTGGGTAATTATTCTAATTATAGGCTGCATTGGTGAGATAACATATATTAATGAGGCAAGAAGGCTGTCAAAAGGGAATGTGATGCAAATAGTAATAATATACAATATTTTATATTAATATCATCCATCAAATGGTATTAAGACATATGTGGTCATTTTACCTGGTCTGCAAAGAGTAAAATCATTACTCGAATATAGAAATTGAGATCTGTGGTACTGTATAACGCCACCATTCAGATGATTAATATAGTGATTAAGACACGAAAAAAAGAATCACAAATGCTGTAAACGGGGATGTGATTCCCCCCCCCCCATTTTCACCTGAGGAACTAAAACACCTCCAACACACAGTCAGGACGTCAATGCTAACAGCAAAAGTGAGACCAGTGTAAGTGGTAAGGCTGGTCTCAGAAAGTTTAATGCGGCCGGCACCAATCTGACCTGATTTAGTCAGTTGCAAAGAACGTTTGCAACCCAACTTCCTGACTAACTTTTAAGTTACCGTACCTTTAAATGAGACTTCATATCAAATCAGAGGGACAAACCAATCAACAGGACTAAGGAAGTCATTTTTGAGAAAAAACGTTAAAAGGCCTTTATTGCATGGCGAAAAACCAAATTAAAACACTCAACCTACGCCTTGTAGCTAATTAAACCTTCGTCAGGCTACAGAGTGTAAACAATGAAACATACTAACTAATAATAGGAAGCTCATCAGGTCAATTGACCTAATAGTGGCAATTCATTCCCTGTGACAAAAAGCCAAAAATCAACCTGATTACAAAGGTGGGAAAAATATATCTATATGAGTGGATTCATTTCTAAATAAATTTATAAAATTTGCAGGTTAACTTAATCCTAAATCTGTTGTGTAAGAGGCCTAGTTAGCTATTTAAGACTGTTATTGTTAGTTAGCAGTGCTATTTGCAGTTGCAAGATAGAGTAGAAAGCAATGGCAAAAATCACGTTATTTAAAAATCATGTAAAAATAATTAACGATAATGGCAACTATCGGGCACAGTATAGATTGCACACTAAATTGCACACCTGATTGGACACTCCTATACACATAAACCATATTGATATCTAGCCACACAATACACTGGGTCTTTTCACCAATTTATCAGTAAATTTATGCTGTTAGCTTTATTGAAACGCATATACTCATTTATAACGACTAATATTTATAGCCTAATTTCCTTTATAGTGGCTAATAGTTATAGCCTGTACTCCTTTACCCATTAAACATATTGAATTTGATCGTCTGGAAAGGCTAACGTTAGACAATTGTTAGACATTTAAGTCCAGTCAGACTAACTTTTAGCCTTCGATATAGACTAAAGTCTATGTTTGTTAAACTGACACCTGGGGTGTGTCTGACAGCTTGACTGACACTCTGGTCCCTTAGCCCAATGCATGGGAAACTACTGTTAACATGAGAGGTACTGATTACGTGACAGCACAGTGCAAAGGACTTGCAATGCAGTAAGACAGCTTTCACTTAACCAACGTGTTCGTCTCGAGACGTCATTCATTACATTCCTATTCCATCTTTCATGTGTCAACTTGGGTTATGAAAAGATAGTGAGCTGTCAGATTAAATTAGCCAGCAGTTTTCAGCCATGCATCAAAAAGTGACATAGTATTGACACTATTCTCATTTTAAAATAGGCTAAACAAACTAATTGGACCCCAGGAAAAATTTACTTTGGGTTTTCTAAACGGAATGTAATTATTGATTATATTAAAAGATCATTTTTTTGATAAATCAAAACCTAAGATACCAATACTGACATAGAAACATTTCAAACTAAGTTATACATTTAAAAGCAGGCATGAGTTACAGTCACAGGTTTAAATAATGATTCATACTTAATTACATAATAAATGTCAACTCAGTTTTACGTTGGGAGTAAAATGAAATGTCATGACACTGCTGCAAGCAGACGTCACAGGATTGAATAACCATCATCAGGGATTTAATATTATAATATTGTTCCACTTTGACTCCTCCCCTTTCTATAAAAGGTTGACAGGAAACACAAACAAGAAATTAGATAAGCTGTGTAAATACTGTGAAGTGCAAGAAAAGTTACATTTATACCAATAATAGTTTTAAGTTGTTTTCTGATAATAGCTAATTTAATCCTTTCCGAAGCAGACCTTTACGTAATGATAAGAAATGATTGATTAAATTACTTCAGGATATCTAATTTCAAAGTAGGATCATTCTGTCTGAAATTAAACAAATCAATCTTCTCCCTGTAGATTGTAGATTTCCACAGATATTATACCTGTGAGAGATTATACCACTGAACCAGTATCAAAGACTATTCAATGGGTACATATGGTCAGTGTCGACCTTGCTGAGCCCTCTCACCTATGGTCCACACCTACCCTGCTAGGGTAACATCAACACTCCTAGGCCCTCCGATTTGTGGTCAATGTCAACCCTACAAGGCCCTACCAGGTAAATCTTGCTGGTGAAATAACCATTTGAGGATTGTCTTGTCCGGAGGTGAGGACATGGAAGCAATGTTAAGCTGCTAACAAGCAACAATAAATAGCTCTTCTCACGGAGCGCCTTAGCCCGGTTGCCAACCCCCCGAGACGGCACTGTTGTCCAACCATCAAATCATTGGACGGGGCAGTCTGTGAGTCAAGACGCCTGGGGGCCGGAAGCTAGGCGCTCAGCTGGTGCTGGAAATGTTCGCCCAGAAATGATCCGTTTGCGATGAGTAGGCGTTCAGAGGCACTATTGAGAATCAGCCTGCTGAGGTCCCAGAGAGAGAGAGAGAGAGAGAGAGAGAGAGAGAGAGAGAGAGAGAGAGAGAGAGAGAGAGAGAGAGAGAGAGAGAGACCCTTCCAGAACGGAAGAATTGCTTAAAAATCTACATCCCTCTCACACTCCCTTCACACTGTATCCCATTACACCACCTGTGTCATTTTCAGTACCTGTGGGATCACAATTTGCAGATTGTGAACGGGAGAGAACAGCAGCGGAGTAGAATTGGCACTGTGGTTAGCTTTGGTGAAACCAAATTTGGGAGAAAACTCTCAAGTAATTCCAGTTTATTCCACACCATCTTTAAACCAACAGAAAAAAGGACTTGTCAGATTTGTGTTGCCTTTTTAGTCAGTTTCTGAATCTTAGTATATTTGACTTGTTTGTTAAGTTTGGAATATGATCCTTCACTTTTCTCTGAAGGCTTCACAGTGACGCGTGACATAGACATGTGAAACTTACTTCTAACCAACCAAAATAACTCGCCAATTAACTCCACAATTGAATAGATCGATCCAAAGTCTCATCTAAAACGAAGTTACAATATACACTTTTATGGATTAATCTAAAGCAAAACATCAATAGAAAAATTCTAATTAGCTTAGTGGAGATGTGTAAAAGGCTTTAAGTTTGTTTCATGTATTTTACAGCTTTATTTCATTAGAAAAATATTAGTAGGTTGCGTCAAACCTGATGCAGTTGCCATGGTAACCGGCTATGGTAACAAACACGAGTCATGCGAGCTGCAAAGACCACACAGGGGAAGAGAGCTCTCATTAGGACGGCCTGTCATTAGGTGATGGAAACCCATATTAAACAAAGGAGGGGGGCATATTCTCTGCTCATTAAGAAAAATGACAAAACATGACATGTAGCAAGACTTTGGTGCGCTGGTGCAGAACAGATTCTTTCAGTGTTCCTCCCTGTGTTGGTTTACCCTACTGGCACAAGATTGGCAGGCAGGGAGTCCAGGGGCATGTGGCATGACTTCCTTGTCTGGAGCATTCAAGGAGGTCTAATTAAGTTACACCACTTATCACATCTAGAGTATCAGGTTAATATGAGAGCAGCTGTGAATACCCATCATATATAGCTTTTTTCTCTCTCATTCCTTAGTACACTTAGATGCAGTGTCTGATAGCCTTTCTGTTTCTAATGGCAGTAAAAGCAACTGTTAGCAGGGGCAAAGAGATGCAAAGTCAAAATGCTTCTAAGGCAAGAATCTATCTCTGTGATACAATTTTCCTATCCCTTTATAAAATATCACAGTAAAAAAGGATTTGACTTTGATAATTGTATTTTGTTGCCCTTGTTCATTGTGCGCAAAAAAAGTCCTTAATAATGTTATCAGACACTATAATAATACGCCCATGATGGTTGAATGTAGCACGCTACTCTCTGTCGTTATGGTAAATGAGTCCATAGCAATTCACATTAGAATTAATTTGAAGATTCCAATGTATGAAGGCAATTTATTGAGAAATGAAGGAAAAAAGGTTTTCCTGGGTATAAATGCATTGTATTCAAGTTTTTACAGTATTTACTCGAACAAAACTGCAATTAGGACGAAATTACGTGTGTATGAGGATTCTCTCAATTAGAGTGCTGTAAGAGTGCTACACTGCAGGCTAGATGCATTGGCTATGAAGGCAATCTGTTTTTTTCAGAGTTTGCTTTAAGGCCCTACGCTCCCAGGGCTGCGTTTTATCAACCATACTGCAATCCATCTACACAAACGAGCAGAGAATCAGAGAGGTAACATTCCGCCTGTTTAGATATTGACAAAAAGCTATATTTTACAGACAATACAGACCATATTTACCAACAATACCGACCCTATTTACAGACAATGCCGACCATGTTTACAGATAATATCGACCATATTTATAAGACATAGATGCAACATTGACTTCTTCTAACTAATATTTTGAAACCATCATTTTGGCATTAGTCAGCATATTTTGAAACAATCGTTTTGGTGTCAGTCAGCATATTCTGGAACCATCACACAAAAGCCTGGTGAAATGTGTGCTCTCTTTTAATCTAACTGCACAGCATGGTACCTTAAGTGGCATAAACAAATCCAAACTTATAAGGATTGGTAGGCCAAAGACCCAGCTAAACTACATATATAACAAGAATCTCACCAGAAAAGCCCTGACTAACAAATGGCACCTTTCGCACCCTGAATTCAGAATTTGAAATTCTCCCATTGGGTCAATACTTCAGAGCTCCACTGACCAATGACCAATCATGTAACTCCGGACATCAACATATTCTACATATTCTACCTGATCCTTATTTTTTAGTTATTGTAAACATAATTCTTTAAATATACTTTCATTGCAGTATAAATTGAACTGATCTGTTAAGAATCAGTTAGAGAATGATGTATTTAAATGTTCACACGTTCTGCTATTTGCACTGGAATATTGTGCACACCTTTGATAACTGTATTACATGTTATAAACTGTCAGACTATTAACTTGTGTCTGTAATATTTCCATCATGGGGTGTGAAGTAATTTACATTTTCTATCCCTAGTGATGATGTACGATCACTCTTCCTCATCACTGACCCTCAGGTGAAGTTCGATCAATGGCCCTTTTGGTGATGTTTGATCAATAACCTTCAAGGCGAGATTCAATTCCTGGCCTTATGTTGAGGTCTGATCTCTGGCCCTTGTGTTGAGGATTGATCAGTGGCCCTTGTGTTGAGGCTCAATTAGCCGCCTTCGTTTTGAGGTTCAGTCATTTGGCTCTCGATTTGGTACAACCACTGGCTCTGTGCTCTGTACAGTCCTCACAGTCTCTGTGATAAATGACCTGGCCAGAAACAGTCATTAGTCTTTGTAAGTAAGTCCTACAGGAGGTGTCGTGTGGGGAAGGAGAATTTAGCTGTTGTTTATGTATAAATAGCTGTGGTCGCAGACGGTGGGACTGACCTGCTCGCCCAGAGACAGGAACCACCGGCTCATCCAGAAACAGGAATTAGATCTCACCTTGCTGCCCTGACTCAGAGGCCACCCAGCACACTGCCTTGACTCAGAGGCTACCCTACACACTGCCCTGACTCAGAGGCTACCCTGCACACTGCTCTGTCTTAGAGGCTACCCTCCATTCTGCCCTGACTCAGAGGCAGCTACTACATATTAATTTTTGGGGGGTTTTTCCAGTGCCAGCGGGACATACCCAGCCTTAGGGAAAGAAATTAAGTGGTCTTGTGCGACAAGCAGGAAAGTAGGGAAAAATAACCATGTAAAGATGGACGGATTTCATAAGGCCATTAAAAGACACTTAAGCAATCCTGATTTTTTCCTTGTAGGACATTCTGAGCACATTCAAAAAAATTTTGCCTAACATTTCACATCTCACATCCCCGAAAGTAAACAAATTGGCCCTCAAACATGCTTCGGAAAGCAATACCTTAATGTGTGACAGAATTCAACCTGTAGTCTAAACCTTCAAACGCCATCTAATTGTCTGGCTCCATGTTGAGTCCTGTCCCATCTGGGATTCCATATATAATATCAACATCAACCACCTATCGTACAGCCAACAATCCCAAGAGAACCTACTAGTTACCCTAACCCCTTACAATATTTTTTATTTCCCTTGTTGCTTATGCTTGTTTACTCTGTTTCCAAGTGTTTTCCTGATGATTTTATCCTTCTGCGTGCCATTCTGTCTGTTGTTTTTATCCTTAGCCATGACATTCTGTCAGTTGTTTTTATTCTTTTCTGTAATATTCTTTCAGCTGCTTCGCTTTGCACTATATTTATAAAACAATTCCAAGTCAGTTCAATACAATCTGCTTGATTGATTGATTTGTTTATTGATTTATCTCATTTAGTTCAATTCAGGTGTGTGGACATGAGATTTACCCCTTAGAGTGAACAATGAGATTTCTTTCACTATTTATGTTTTCCCTTGTTTGCATGTCGGGAAGTCATTAATGTGTTAATTTGAGGAGCAGCCTTTAGAAAACACCACCATCGACCAGAGAGGTGATCAACAGGTCAAATTAGCATCACAAGCAAACCATGGCATAATAACCAATACCAAACACTACTTTAGAAATATTAACACTAAGCCCTTGGCCTATCAAGCTCATCAGGCTGTGAGATGAGATGTTCATGAAACAGGCGAGGCAGGCACTCTGACAGTGTCGTTAAATGATTACTGTCTACCGGAGCACTTGTAAATATAAACAGGACTTATATGAGCCCTCAAGGTTTAAATAGCCACAAACTCAGCGTAGGCACACAAACAGATGAAGGGCTTTCAGATCTGACAGAAAAACCCAAAACTCCCACACAAACCGTCAAACTCGGACATTTGAAATGTGCATACATTCATTCAGACGGTTTTCCGATATGAATAAATAAATAAATAATTCATGCACTGACCACCGGAATAGGTGCCACTTTCTAAGACCTTAGTTGTAAACACCTCCCACCCTCGCCCCCCAAGTGCTGCTCGCCAAGGAAATACTAGATCATCTTCATGCAGCTCAATGCCAGTCAGGTAAGTAACAACGGATGGTAATGGCCTGACTGCCGCTGAGCCAATCAGCCACTATGCCTGTTCACAAGTTCACGCCGGGTCTCTGAGTAGACATCATCTTTAGTGCCACACCCCAGAATGTAATAGTACTTTTTATTAAAATGAAAATTAAATTTCCTTGTTTTCAAAAGAAAAGAAAAATTTTTGTCCATTAAAATAACATTAAATTGATCAGAAATATAGTGTGGACATTGTTAATGTTGTAAATGACTATTGTAGCTGGAAACAGCTGATTTTGAATGGAATATCTACATAAGTGTAGAGAGGCCCATTATTAGCAACCATCAGTCCTGTGTTCCAATGGCATGCTGTGTTTGCTAATCCAAGTTTATCATTTTTAAAGGCTAATTGATCATTTGAAAACCCTTTTGCAATTATGTTAGCACAGCTGAAAACTGTGCTGATTAAAGAAGCAATAAAACTGGCCCTCTTTAGTCTAGTTGAGTATCTGGAGCATCAGCAATTGTGTATTCGATTACAGGCTCAAAATGGCCAGAAACAATTAACTTTCTTCTGAAACTTGCAGTCTATTCTTGTTCTGAGAAATGAAGGCCATTCCATGCGAGAAATTGCCAAGAAACTGAAGATCTCATACAACTATATATATATACTCCCTTCACAGAACAGCGCAAACTGTCTCAAACCAGAATAGAAAGAGGAGTGGGAGGCCCCGGTGCACAACTGAGCAGGAGAACAAATACATTAGAGTGTCTAGTTTGAGAAACAGACACCTCACAGGTCCTCAACTGGCAGCTTCATTAAATAGTTCCTGCAAAACACCAGTTTTATTTTCATTAATAATGTATTTTCAATAGTAATGTATTTGTAATGTTTAAAGTAGTAAACAGGACTAATACCAACACACCCAGGTCTGTGGGGTGAAGAAGAAGCTGTAAAAAACATAGCTCAAAGTTTCAAAAGTGGCAATGAATCTTTAGTGCACATAGTCTCAGCAGCCATAAACAAACACTCAATAGATGTCCAACATGTATCTCACGCGTTTCCTCCACATATCCCACGTTTCCCACACATTTCCCACACGTTTCCCATGCGTTTCCTACATGTATCCCACGTTTCCCACACATTTCCCACGCGTTTCCTACATGTATCCCACGTTTCCCACGCGTTTCTTACACATATCCCACAAATTTTCCTGTTCAGACCGTTGGGTTATTATAATAACGTTGGTTACCTGAAATAGAAAAATGAACCCCAGTATACTGAGCAGTTATGCCAAATCTCATGAGAGCGTGTTTAATGTTGCGCCTCATAAATGTTATAAAGCATGTAGCATGTAATCTTAATCTTATAAGCATGTAGAGTGTTCTCATTAAGGCACTGCGGCACTGCAACGTCCGCAAAGACTGATGTGTAATATTTACGTTTCAGTGAACCATGGTTATGATAATAACCCTATGTTCCCTATCAAATACAAAATATGAACCACTAATGGGTGAGTATAACCCATCTGTCATGAGGGTAGCTGTAGGGCTTAGCATCACAATGCATCACAATGTACAGCGGGTGAAATAAGTATTGAACACGTCACCATTTTTCAGTAAATATATTTCCAAAGGTGCTATTGACATGAAATTTTCACCAGATGTTGGTAACAACCCAAGTAATCCATAC
>JAOYSI010026061.1:6000-32886 GCA_025775065.1 Hiodon alosoides | reverse complement strand
TGATGTTGGACGAGAGGGCCTGGCTCGCAATCTCCGTTCTAGTTCATCCCAAAGGTGTTTGATAGGGTTGAGGTCAGAGCTCTGTAGGGGCCAGTCAAGTTCTTCCACACCAAACTCATCCAACCATGCCTTTATGGACCTTGCTTTTTGCACTGGGGCACAGTCATGCTGGAACAGAAAAGGGCCTTTCCCAGACTGTTTCCACAAAGTTGGAAGCATAGAATTTTCCAAAATTTCTTGGTAGGCTGAGGCATTAACAATTCCCTTCAGTGGAGAGGCCTAGTCCAACCCCAGAAAAACAACCCCATAGCATTATCCCTTCCCCACCAAACTTTACAGTTGGCACAATACAGTCATGCAGGAAACGTTCTCCTGACATTTGCCAAACCCAGACTCATCCATCAAACTGCCAGATAGAGAAGCGTGATTCATCACTCCACAAAACATGTTTCCACTGCTCCAGTGACGGCGTGCTTTACACCACTCAATCCGACGCTTGGCATTGTGCTTGGTGATGTAAGGCTTGCATACAGCTACTCGACTATGGAAACCAATGCCATGAAGCTCCCGGCATACAGTTTTTGTGCTGATGTTAATGCCAGAGGAGGTGTGGAACTCTGCAGTTCCTGTAACTGCTCTGTAACTTTACGTGGTCTGCCACTTCGTCGCTGAGTTGCTGTGGTTCATAAATGCTTCCACTTTGCAATAATACCACTTACAGCTGATCGTGGAATATCTAGGAGGGAATAAATTTCGCGAACTGACTTGTTGCAACGCTGGCATCCTATTACAGTACCACGCTTGAATTCAGTGAGCTCTTTAGAACGACCCATTCTTTCACAAATGTTTGTAAAGGCAGACTGCATGGCTAGGTGCTTGATTTTATACACCTGTGGCAATGGGACTGAATGAAACGCCTGAATTCAATGATTAAGAGGTGTGGCCTAATACTTTTTATATTGTATTTTTCCACACTGGTATAAATTACTCACAATTCCACTTCCTCGCGTTAGCTGCATCCCACTTTGCGCAAAAATCATGTTTATAAAATGAAAATTTCCTCCGCTGACTTCAAGTTAAAGATGTTTTTTCTCATTTCATTCTCCCTCTTTTAATCACCAAGCAACAGTCTAAACATTGGTAATTGCAAAAAGTTATTATAAGTGGACAAATCATAAGCGTAATGTGGAGGTGTTCCAATGGGAAGTTCATGCTGTTTTCTCTGTATGTCTCTGTGATGGATAGACATTTAAGCGATATCATGCGGACATTTTGAGCTAAGGGGAAATGTTCCCCGCTAGTCCAAATGTGTTTTGTGTCACAGTCTTTTCAGAGTTCTTAAATGCGTATCCAACGGGTAGCCAAATAATACATTCTCAAAGTAACTTTAGCATTATGGAAATGTTGCAACAGTGCTGTGAGAATGTTTTCTTTTGAAATACATGCACCAGTGGGGCAAAAGGAAAGTACATTTACCCCAACGTAACCACTTTACCATTATGCTAGGAGAGTAGTTTTAACGGCCTCACCAACTGTGGCGACTTGGGGGGGACAGCCTGCGAATAGCAAGGGAGTAATCAGGGATTTTTTTTGTGTGCGTGGTGTTCCGGTGCACAAGCACGTGGGCGTGCGTGTTTGCGTCGGTGAGAAGTTCATTCGAACCGCCACCCTGGAATTTGAGCGGAGGCTGACAATGACACCCACAGCATGCAGTCATGCATTATCGCTGCATTTCCTCCCACGGGATTCTGGGATTGTTGGTACTTCACACGGCTTGCATCAACACAATGGAGTTGCATGACTCGTAGAACCAAGAGCTGCATCCGTTTGCCTGGGGAACTTTTGGACTCTCATGCTGTCTTTCATAAATTTGTATACCATATGGAAAATAGTCATGTGACGAGTGCACTCTATGCAAATATAATTGGTTTAGTTAGGGTTCAAACCGCGAAGAGGTAGAACCCTATTGTGTTTGTCGGTTTTATTATATGTCTACTGCGGCTAAAATTCCCATGAGCTGGAATGAGCTAGAAACACGAAACTTTTACGGGAATTACTGGAAATGGTGTGCATGTGCTACCACAGAAATATGAGCCCAATTGGCCACATGGTGGCGCTGTAATTAAGGCTACGCCCCTTACACCGTAAGTCCGATTGACTTGAAATTTCTCACACCAGCTCAAAGTGCTCTACAAAAAAGCCTCAAGGACCATTAAGGTCAGTTTAGAAAAATTTTCCACCATTTTGAATTTTTTGAAAAACACATTGTTTATATATAAACGCTTGTTTATATCTCATTTTGTTTTCAAGATATTGACCAATGAACTTAGAAAGGGCCGTTGCTCAGGACATGAATGGACAAAAATCAGCAACCCTTGGGCCAATCGTCACAAAACTCACAGGATATGTCATAAGTACCCGAGACATACCCTGAAAGTTTCATTTAAATCAACCACTATGGGGCGCTACAGATGCAAATGATGGGCGTGGCATAACACAAATCAGACTATAAATCAAACATTGTTTCTCCAATCATCACAAAACAGGCAGGACATGTCCATGTAAGTACCTGTACCTTGCCCTTAAAGTGTCATTCAAATAGAGCTCTAAATTCAGCTAAAACTCAAATTGTTTGTCAAATCGTTACAAAACCTGCAGAATATGTTTCATTACAATGTTGAACCACGTGTGTGAAACTATTTTGAAATGACTATGGCGGAAAAAGGTTAGAACCCGCAAATCTCCTCTTTCGGCCATATTTTCTTTCTTGTTTTTGCAGTGTCATGTTGGAAAACTGAAACAAGATGACTCCACAGATATTAGCCGTACTGTATTTGTGGTGCTGCTATGTGAAAATGTAAATTTTAAAGTTAGTATTCCAGTCTACGGTTGTGTATAATGTTGTAAAAGCTCCTGCAAAGTAAAAAGATCATCGTGGTCTAGGTTTGATATTCTTGCGGACAGCCAGTTGGAAGTAGCAGTTGTAGTTAGAGGGGTACCATGTTTTCAAACCCCCATTGACCTTAGTGTGTACTCGGGTAAGCGCAGATGGATCTCCAGGTATCTAAAAGGTTGACCCTGGTCTCCGTTGACCTCTGAGGAGTTAATCATCCGATCACCTGAGAGATGATGAGACCCTGCTAATTAAATATCAGAAACATAACCGTGGCACAAATTGAGAAGGCATGCTAGGTGCTCATGAGAAGGTGGAGCGTGGGTGATTTTTATGAAGTGAGAGAGATATTTACTTTGAGGGGGAAATTTTTTTTCCAGTTTCCTCCCTGTTAAATCTCAGTCTCTCTCTCTTTCGGCTTTTGAAATCTTGCAGGGAGTATAAAGAAAAGTTTCCTCTTTCTTCTCTTTGTTCTTCGAGTTAATGGAGGTTTGGGCCAGACAGATGGTGCGTTGGAGGGTGGATGATTCTGCCCTGAATTTTAAGATTGATGAGAGATTCGTGAAGTAAGGAAGAAAAGTTAACTTGCCAAGGCAGAGAGAGAGCCGGACACAATCTGCCCTGCGTATTTCCCTGCCGACGTTGTTGCCCCTCTCTCGGAGAGCCAGTACTTTAACGGGGTCGTAATATCGGTGTTTACCACCACGGTGGGCCCTTATAGAGGTTCAGCTTTATGACAGGTTATTAACACATGCATGGCAAATGAGAGCTTGGTGATGACGCCCCCGTCCCGCAACCTTGGCCAATCGGTGCCAAAGCAGAGTGCACGGTCACCAATCCTTGCACTTGCTGATCAGTGCCATCTGTGAAAGTCCCTAAAGGGCCTGCTGTACATTTTCAGCATGACGTGAGTGTAGCAGTGTGCACTGCTGCTGTGTAAGTGCACCAGCGCTTTGTGTGTGCGTGTGTGTGCGCTGGGTGGCCTCCGGGCCAAACAAAAATACTCAAGATTGCTTACTTTATCATTTTTATCAAACGGTTTTTTAATTTGCTGAATGTGCACCTCTGGGGCCTCCTGAGTGCCTCAGTCGGAAAAGGCGCTCCAACGTTGACTAATCTGACGCGCTCCGCGCCTAAAGAGTCTCGGGTATGCTAGCTAACCAGCTCATCAGAGACGCTGGCTATCCATAAAAAAGAAATAACGGGATGGAGTTCTGCGCGTTCTTTGTCTCTCCGCTCCCTTCATCCCTTCACTCCGACAGCTCCAGCCTGCCTTTGCTATTCAGAAAGGGCGCTCCTCTGTTCCTGGGAATATCTGTGTGGCGTAGTTCTGAATACCTGTCCACCTGTAATGCCTTTTTGTTGGCCTTTTTTACTTTTATGGTTACGGTCTGCTACTTCTGTTGTTTCTTTAGAAGCACGGAGAGAGAGAGAGAGTACACGCGAGAGGAATGCACGATACCAAAGTCCCCATGCAAAAATGTGATCGCTTCCTTAGACTTCCCTTAATGATTGGTTGCGCCACCCTTTGCAGAAATGATTGCAGCGAAACCCTTCCGGTTGTTGACTAGTCATAGCACTGTGGAGGAAATTTGGCCCACTGCTCCATGTAGAACTGCTCCAGCTCAGTGACGTTTGAGGGTTTTTAAGCGCAAACGGCTAGTTTCAGGTCCCGCCACAACATCTTAATAGGGCTTAGGTCCAGACTCTGACTAAGCCAATCCAAAACTTCTTGTTCTTTGACCATTCTGATATAGGCTTGCATTTGTGTTTCATATCATTGTCTTGTTGGTGTGAGGTTCCTATCATGGAATGCAGTGTTTGGTTTTCGCCTTTTTTTCGGTGCCTTTGTCGGCCATTAAGTTCTGTCTCATCTGTCTGTTCCTGAGCCGTGGATCCGCCAGATTTGCGTTTTGGCAAACTTGAGACGAGCTTTCATGTTCTTCTTAGTGAGCAGTGGTTTTCCGCCATGCTACTCTGCCATCAATCCCTGTTTTTGCAGAATGTCTTTCTAATGGTGGAGTCATTAAATGTCATGCTTCACCTTCAACCTTTTTGTTAACCCGTCACTTCTTCCGGATCCTGTCAAGTAATCGTCCAATTAAGATTCCACTAACCCATGTGCGCGGTTTCATTCACCCATGGTTTTATCCGCCCTGAACCTCCCAAATCACTCACACTCGGTCTGCGCGAGATGTTGTAAATGTCGCCTAGCCCAGCTTTCATGTATTCCTGTCACTTAAAGGTTCAGTTTGTTTTGGACCACGACCGTGGGCACGACCACGACCAAGTCTCTGCGCCGTGTCGGCCGGTACTCGGTCGTTGCCCGTTGGACCAGCCTGCTCGGAGCTGCTCTTGGGTTCACCTGCTCGCCTGTTCCTGGGCCGCGTGACAGAACATCTCGCTCTTCTAATGGACCCAGCAGTGGACCCCACTGAACACTGACCTTAGCCAGGGTCAGAGAGGCCTGCAGAACCCTGGATGTTGTCCTAGGATACTTTGCGACTCCCTGGTCAATTTTATGGCCTGATCGATGACCACAGTACTCAAACATCTGACACAGAGTATCCGTTTAATTGGGTTGAGAAACGCTACGGGGGGGGCGCGTTTGATAATCTTACACCTCTAAACAAATGAATTGTCATTTTTTTCTCCCTCTATACACTACTACAACCTACAGAAAAGATAGGATCCAATATCAATGCGAAAAATGTGCAAAAATGCAGAAAAATATTTCTCGATACCGCACATTACGGAATTAAAACAAAGCAAGTAGAAAATACCGATGGAATTACGAAAGAAGCGTCTTCGGTTGAACCAATCAGTAACACGCGTTGGAATTAAAGGGAAGATATGGATGCTAAGTAGCTCGCCTCAGGTGAATATTTAACCGGCAGTGGTGGTGGTTTCACTAATTTATTTTCCTCTCTCTTCTCCCTATGTGATCACCTCGCTAAGGAGTGAGAGAAACATGCCTGTTGAAGCGGCAGGTGTGAGATCCACAGACGACTGGTTTCTGGAGTTCTCATACGTGCCTGACCAATGGGCAGTATCGAAAGCTCCAGGCTTTTGTCTTGTGTAGAGCAAGGAAAACCATTTCAATTAAATGGGTCCTCCTGATAATTCTGTCTCTGTAATGGATAAATTGACAGCCGTTTCCATCTAGAAAATAGAATGTAACGGAACACTTCCACGTTACAAGCCCCAAAAAAATAATGTGGGAAAATGGGCGTTGGTGAACGCGGTAGCCATTGTGAGCTACTGACTTCAGCGCGGAGCTGGGGGGCGAGACAGTGCTGCTGTCCGTCGCTGGGGGGCGTTGGGTGGTGGGTGTTGTGCAGGTGTTGGGCACGTGCGTCAAAGTAGCGGTAGTTTTTTGGAGTTGAATATTCTAAAGTCGGAGAGACAGAACAAAGTTTTCAGCAGAAGTTGAGGTAATGGTGCGCAAACTAACAACTGCAGTGTCAAACTTTCCCAAGTTATGTGTTCAGAGTTATCTATGGCCATTTATCAGGGTATAAACAGAAATACTGCAGCTTGGAGAATTGTTAGCAGCAAGGCTAGACTGTCTGGTCACTATGAGCACTAATAAGATTATGTTAATGACATACTTGTGTGTTGCTAGCGATTTACTATACAATCCTGCTCAAGTTGGATAGATTAGAAAAAATCCTTTACAAACTAGTAAATTATTTTCTATCATGCTGGCAACGGGTAGATTTCTATTGCTACGTCGAGCAACTCTTTGCATGAGAGTGACATTTTTATTAATAGTGGGGGAAAAAAGGCTTTTCTGCCTTTGATATCGGCGCAGATGTTTCGCATGGTAAAAACGCTTCCACACGTTATCTTAAATGATCAAATGGACTGCCGCTGTGTTGGGTTTGAATAGTCCTACGTTTTCAACCATGATCTCGGCAGCGCCGCATTCGGCTTAAATGACCCTTCACACCTCCAAAAAAAATGTACTCTATAATTTTACAAATTTGCACTATAATTTGAGAGAGTAGACAACAACAGGCTGAATGGCTTCAGGATCTGCTGGTTCTCGCTATGCAGCATCTGGTCCTCAATGCGGAGGGGGGTGAAAAACAGGTTTCAATTCTAACAAATGACTGCAATTAAACAATGTGCGGAGGGAGGTGGAAGGAAAAGCAGCAGACTCTGAAAACCTTGACATCACAAGTTTGACATCACAACTGTAGAGCATTTGTGGGACTTTCTCAATCAGAAGAAGCTTTTCAGGGTGAGCCGGGGCCCATTTCAACATCCAAATGTCTGAGTGGGATTGAAACTCTGATACAGATTCGTGGATTCGCACAAACACACACACACACACACACACACACACACACACACACACGCACACACTTTTGGAGCTAAATAGTGGCACATAAGCCGTTTATGCACTGGATACGGTCAATTATGTTAAAGAAATAATTGTACTTATTTAAAAAAAACTTAAAGATTCAAAAGGTTCAAGATACAGTGCGCTAAACTTGAGTTCATGTTTTTTTGTATAATTTCCAGGGTTCGCTATACACAAGTGTATTGTTAAAAATGCATCTTGTCTTGGTTTGTATAGTTTTGTCAGACAGGAGCTCCCTACCTCATTAGAGCAGGGATGGTGTTTGCATCTCAGCAGCGTGGGTACACATTCTCTGCCTATTCCCCGTCATTCAGCCTGAATCTCAACGTGACTCCTTCTGGAACATTCCTGATCATTGCCGAGTCTCTTTTTTGAGGGCCCCCTACCCTGTGAAGCTTTCTAGGCAAGTTCACTTTCGCAAAATGACCTTGGCAAAACTCAAAAGCCTGGAGACAATGGCCAGATCCAGAACATTTCAGGGGCGGTAGCGCTTTTCTGTAGAGAACATCGCTGATGACCTCGGAGAAATTGTTTTAATTTGATTTTCATGATTTATTGGACCGGGTCATGGTACAAAGAATGCATGCTGGGCTGCTCTGGTTGGTCATTGAAAAGAATGCAAAAGGATTTTCAAGGCGCATGCTGGCGTTTTAACGCTGATACAGAATACAGGCCCGTGTATAAAGAACTGGACAATTTATGTGCGGGTCTTTTTCGCTCTGCAGAATAGGTCCGATCAATGAAATTATTCCCTTGGGAGAGTTTTCCACGTTCCCATACAGGCAGGCTTCCAGTCAAATGCTCTGATCTTGGGAGAATGTGTGGGCCTGTGTCTTCAAATTTTTCTCAGGGGATGTGTGGGCCCGTGTCTTCGAATTTTAAAACGGTGTGTGGGCCCGTGTCTTCAGAACTTAAAGGAATGTGTGGGCCAGTGACTTCTAATTTTAAAGGGATGATTGCCTCGTGTGCGGGTCCTGATCTTAGCGGTGCGGTGTTCTTAGCTTGCTGGCTGCCAGGGCGGACATCGCTTTAGAGTGTCTAATCATTTCTCTTCTAGTTTAGTCTGGACGACGGAGTTTTCACCCGGGAAACAGCAGAGGCCACTGACTTTCAGTCATTGGGCTCCTTCACGCCGTGGAAAACCCTCCTATAAATATTTGAAGAGGCTTTGATCTTATCTTTTATATAAACTGCTATTAGGCGAGCCTCTGAGAGCTAGTCGGCTGAGTGTTTGAGAGGAATGACACCTGTAAGTGAGAAACGGTGGCTGTCACCCCATGCGTAAATGAAGATCTGCATTATCGCCCACTGTTTGGTTTATAAACAATAAACAATTGTACTGCCGTGTACCACATTTTTATGAGTTCAGCGAACAATTGCAACCTTGGTTTCAGTGGGGTTTTTTATTTTTCGCTCTTCAGGTTATATATGTAGAGGAGTTTGTTGAGGACGATTTAGCTACCGATATTCTCTGCCTAGAGTAGAAGTTTTTGAGCCGAAGAGCTGGGGTCTTTGGCTCAAAAGCGAATTGTTTCTATTGTCTGCTGGTTGTTCCTATTCTGTGACGGCTAAAGGATCCAGTTTCGATTCCCAGTCTGGCATGTGGACATAAAATTAGACATTCAGAGCACTGGTATATTTTCATGCAAAGAAACTCTGTTTTATACCCTCTCAGTTTTGTTTTATCAAGAAAATTGACATCCAAAACGCATCACGATTTATTTGCTAGCTAGTTGGTTTGACCTAATTTTGAATTTAACGCTAGATATAATTCCAGCCACCCGCTGGTCACTCTCCGTTGTTACAACCATTATCCTGCCTCTGAAGACATTTCCACTGTATCATCAAAAGCATTTCTAGCTGCATGGTAAATGAGCAGCACTAAATAGAAAAATAAAAAGACTACCAGGCTAGGCTATGGTGCTTTGTCTTGTTTAAATCTGCTTAATTAACAACTACTGTTACGTCCCCTGGGTTTTAGCTGCAAACCCTGTGTCAGCTGAGACAAATGCTATCCGCTCAAAACTGTGTTTCTCTGCGCGATACCGTGGCCTTTCGCAGGACACTGTTGGCCGCAGGGGTCCTGCCGTGGATTAGAGCGGAACTCGGACACGATTCAGGGTGAGACGCCTTTGTGGAGGCGCTGGACCACGTGTGCGGCCGGGGCTTAGCGGTTAGCGGCGCGACATTGCCGCTATAATCACTGTAGCTATTAAAGCTATCGTCCTCCGGCCTTGTCAGCTCCGCCTGTAAAGCTCGCCATTATGAGTTATGAGCCCTTTTTTTTGTGCGTAAATATTGTAAATAGTCACTGACTGGAGCACACAATTACCCTCTAAATAACTAACCGCTAATGTCTGCTTCCTTCGCTCATTCACTCGCTTCGTTCATTGTTTTACTACTCCCACATAATTACCCTTTTATTTATTTTTTATTTGTTTTGCTTTATTACATTGAGGGCGTCTTCTGCACCCTTTTAATACTCATACACGCACACACGTGCCAAGGCCCGTCATCAGTGGACAGATCTCCCTCCTTCCTTTTCCCTGGGGGAGGGCGGGGAAGGGGTTGAGCTCTGATCCAATCATTGGACATACAGCGCCTTTTCAACGCACGTTGTTTTGTCGTATTGTTTGTCTCAAGGCAGGGGCCCCTCCTCACCACCTCACGATGGCGTCCTCCCACACACATCAAGCGTGGCTGTGTGGATGTTTACCCCCTTGTGGTTGCCCAACAACCCCCTCTCCCCCCTCCTCTGTTGCTCCCGCAGTCCTTGTTGGAGATGGGAGACATCTGCTCAGCACTTCATTTGTGGATAATTAGAGTGAAGGCGAGCTGGCAGTCCCTGCAGGACCACTTGCAGCAGAGAAGCGTTTTACCGACGCTGTTCAGTGAGGAGGAAAACGCTTTGGCAACTCACTGGGTTTATAATTTAAGACGGAGCTCTCTCTCATGGTCCTTTTCATGAAAACGCGTGCATTCAAATTTGAAAAAACTCGTATTTTGTTGAGTGTTGTATTTTTGTTTTTATTCAGATCAGTTCAGTCACTGTGTTTGGACTCTTAAAGATTACTTTGATCGATTCCATTGTGTTTCATATGCGTTCGTCCTGGGGGCCTGTTTATGAATTTCCTCTTTGTCAGGAACAGGTTTTGAAAAGTAGATCATCCTCTAAAACGGAGCAGGTGTAGAGTAAGGCTGTGTAGTGGAGTAAGGTCGTGTAGTGAAGCAGGTGTGGAGTAAGGTCGTGTAGTGAAGCAGGTGTGGAGTAAGGTCGTGTAGTGGAGCAGGTGTGGAGTAAGGTCGTGTAGTGGAGCAGGTGTGGAGTAAGGTCGTGTAGTGGAGCAGGTGTGGAGTAAGGCTGTGTAGTGGAGTAAGGTTGTGTAGTGGAGCAGGTCTGGAGTAAGGTCGTGTAGTGGAGCAGGTGTGGAGTAAGGCTGTGTAGTGGAGCAGGTGTGGAGTAAGGCTATGTAGTGGAGTAAGGTTGTGTAGTGGAGCAGGTGTGGAGAAAGGCTGTGTAGTGGAGTAAGGTTGTGTAGTGGAGCAGGTCTGGAGTAAGGTTGTGTAGTGGAGCAGGTCTGGAGTAAGGTCGTGTAGTGGAGTAAGGTTGTGTAGTGGAGCAGGTCTGGAGTAAGGTTGTGTAGTGGAGCAGGTCTGGAGTAAGGCAGTGTAGTGGAGTAAGGCTGTGTAGTGGAGCAGGTCTGGAGTAAGGCTGTGTAGTGGAGTAAGGCTGTGTAGTGGAGCAGGTCTGGAGTAAGGCTGTGTAGTGGAGCAGGTGTGGAGTAAGGCTGTGTAGTGGAGTAAGGCTGTGTAGTGGAGTAAGGTCGTGTAGTGGAGCAGGTGTGGAGTAATGCAATGCATAAGAGTGATAGTTGAGGCTATAGAAGGTTGTTGAGCCATTCTGCAGGCCAGGTGGAGACGTGAGATACTGGAGAAGGAAAGGAAGGTGTAAGCAGATATGGGCTGGAGTGAGTGGGGGGGGTTGTAAGGTATTATCTGAGGGTGCCCCCCCACCCCCCCAGGCCTGGGCAATAATCTATAAATATTAAAGAACCAATTTAAATGTTTAATTACAGGGCTGGCTGATTTTTAAGCTCTCTACTTAGTGTTAATATAAATCTTTGGTCCACTGATGCACACCACACAAAGTGACAGGTTTTTTATTCTTCTTCCAATCACTGATATGGTTGTAATGCATTTCATCTTTGGTGATTCTTGCTTTGCCAAACTATTATTTTTTATTTTTTTTTAACTGCTTCTGTTTCTTTTTTCCTTACAAAATGTCAAAGTATTCTCTCTTGTAGATGATTTATTTTTATGCTAAATTCTGAATAATGAAAACGGTGACTGCCTTCTAATTAAGACAACGTCTTTTAATAGTTTCTTTTTTATTATTTAAAATGAACATTTTATTTGTGTAGATAAGGCTCCTTTACGATGGTGCCAACAGGGTGGCTCTGTTTTTTCCAGCACATGGTCAGGTAACACCCTGGCCTGATGGTGAACCTGCCCAGTGCTCAGTTTGAGTCGAGCTACATCAGAGTGACGTTCTGCTGGAGCTGGGTAGACAACTTCTGTCAGCTGTCAAGTCAGAGTAGCAAGTCTTCGAGGGGGTGTAAGGGAAAACCAAACTAGACCTTTCTTTGAAGAAAAAAAAAGTGGACAAAATGAATAAGAGAATGCTGCTCTCAACATGCGATCTCAGCAAATCACCAAAAAAATCGTACATTTACTATGCAGGAAGACTAGAGTTCTGGAAAATAGATTCTTTATTACACTGGCGCAAGACCAAATCCCTGTAACACATTGGCAGTGGACCAACACAAGAGTTTTCAGAAAACTGAGTAAAAAAAACCACTAGCTCCATAAATAAGAGAACAAAAAGGTATTGTTTTTCAGTCTCAATGCCAATGCCAACATGCCTTCAGTGTAAAAAAAAAAAACGCTGATTCCCCCTGGCTATTTACCTGTTCTGTTTGTGGTAACAGAGTGTGGGGCAATTAATGGCTGAAAAGATTGCAACACACTGGTTTTATTAGGCATATGTTTTAAGTGTGCCTCCTAACCAACGGTCACTAAAAATAAAAATAAAACTAGGATCAAACAAAGCGCTATGGAAAGTGTTCACAGACTATTTATGCAGTGACAGATAATGAATTAGCAAACCCATTATCAAATGAATGAGGGTCAGATATCAAGGGGATCCCTTTTTTTTCGCTCTCTCCTGTCTGCTCCATGCGCTCCCAGCAATGCCTGCACCTGACATGGCGTCAACATTGCGGGTGAACCACTTATTTTCCTCTCTGAGAAATCAAACTCGCACAGCCAAGAGAGTTTGATAACGCACAACCGATCGGGCGTGTCCCAGACCTGCTTTATGTTCCGTTAACGGCCAGTCCATCAAGCGCATTTAGTTCCAGGGCTGACACTGTCGTGGGACATGTGGCCAGTGCGTCACCGCGTTTAACCGTGTGTGTTTTTCATAAATTTCTGCAGACTGAGGGGGTTGGTCGGAGTAGTCAGCACTAAACGGTGGCTCATTGACCCTGATGGTCTGGACATCACGCCAGTCCGTCATACGCTTTCTGTCTCGGGTTGTGTCGGAACAGATTTAAACATCATCTTCTCAGTAAAATCCAACTTCGGTGAAGTTTGTGTTCGGCCAGTTTCTCTCGAAAGATCTTTGGGCGCGTGAAGCCTTTACGGGCGTGAAGCGTTTATGGTTGTGAACCGTCGTCGGGCGTGGAGAACCTATGGTGTAGCATCAGTGCCAGGTTGAATTTGTAGGCAGATGATACCTTCATCCTGTAGCGGCCATCTTGCTGTAAAGGGGCGGAGACAGATCAGATTAGCCAATGGCGTAAAGAGCTGACTGGCTGCAGTGGATACTTAAGAGATAAAAGCGTGACCTGGTTTCTTCATGAGAATTATCGCCTGTATCTTATCAATGACAAAAATCCTTACCTTTTAAGACTCACTGTCTTTGGGTTTGTGTTCATTTCAGTTTCAGAATGCTGTATCAAATCATATGGCCATATGCCATATATAAGACTTATTAACACACGAACACACACAAGCAGACTGACTGACAGACAGGCAGACAGACAAATATATTCATTCTATCAGAGACATCCAACCTTGGATGGATCAAGGGCATTTAAAAAAAAAAAGAAAAAATTAAAAACATACTTCTAAAGCGGAACTGAAAACCCATTACCGCGCCTGAGTACATGATGTTTTGAACGAACATAACATAACAGTTCATCACACTATAAAAGTTCAAGGGTGCATAAAATATTTATCTTTCTGTTTTTGGCAGGCTATGATTTTTATGGATTGGCACTGTGTTTTTTCACGATGCTGCAAAGATGAGAAGAAAATATGTCCGGATAAAAGTATATTCTGGTATGGGTTGCTGAAGACCCCCAGTCATTTAATAGTGGAAATTTGTGTTAGCGACCTGTCATGTGTTCAATTCTGAAAAGGACTGCCTGTTCAGTCTGCCTTTGATACCCTTAAAGACTGAGCTGTTGTGCTATTGAAGGAAGTCACGGATCATTTGATTTAACAAACGATTTAAAGTGTCATCAAGGATGTCCCAAAGAAGCCAAATGATGAGCCAAATGTCTACAGAGGCCTCTCCTGAAATGTGTTAGCATTGCATCACAAAAATGAGCCGCCTTTTCTCATCCCACAAAAACAGATGGATAGATAAAAAAGAAAAATGGAAGCTGTCGAGAAAAGAAGGGAAAATAAAAGAATTAAAACCCACTTCATTCCAGACGTTTCATACTTCAGAAATAAAATGGCTCCTCTGCCCTACATAAAGATGAGTTAAGTGGGAGCTTCTGGAAAGATCAATAGAGCATCAGCCTCAGTGTGGACATCAGGGGAGGGGTTGCTGACTTTGATGTGAATGTTGTTTTTCATCATTCTTCTTCTTTTTGTCTCTGTGGGAGACAGACCCCATAGTAGGGTTGTCAAGACACAAGAATTTTGAACCAGTCTGGTTTCATAATATATGATACCTCTTCGATACCACCAGAAGAAGATTTTATTTTATTTTTAAAATCTGAAGACGCAAAATATAAGTACAAACATATAAAGGGGATTTTCAAACCCTGGCACATTATCCTGCTGGAAGTATCCATGAGACAAAGGGTGAACAGCACCCACCCATCCGCATGACGCAACAGGAACCGGGATTCGTCAGACTAGGCAACGTTTTTCCGCTCCTTAGATGACCGGAGTTGGTGACTGCGAGCCCACCGGAGCCACTTCTTATTGTTTTTAGCTGGTCCGAGTAGAACCCGTGGTGGTCATCTGGGTCAAGAACCGACAAGTTCTGTGTTCCGAGATGCCATTCTGCCAATCGTACCACCCTCATTGGCGGTTAGGTCACTCACTTTGCCCATTCTAACGTTCAATCGAACAGTAACCGTATTGACTGTAGGTCGCAGTGCAAAATGCAGTGAATTAGTTAGTATTTTATCACAAAATGAATAATGAAGATAATGGCTATAATAAAAATTCTCACTGGCTATCTGTAACAATGTGAAGGCCAAACAATCTTATCACTCCAGTGTAGGGAACAATACCATAGGCATTAGCACTGAGTTAGCAAGCTTGCTTTCATTATCACATTTTCACATCTTTTTAGTTGAGGTCATATATTTTTTACTTATGTAATGCATTCGTTCAATATTCTAAGCCATCGCTAACCTCTCTGAATTCTTTGAAGAGGCCAGGGTGCCTGTCTGCAAAATTATTTGCTAAATTTGAGGTGTTGCTTGCTTTTGTTTGTGCCTTCTTAAAACCCTGTGTGCAAATGGGCTTGGAGAGATCTTATGCTTTGCCCATGCTCATTTGTTTTATAGGTGAATGCGTTTCCACAGCACTGCTCAGATAGAGCAGAGTGCTCCGATAATTTATGTTCTTTTGGATTACTGAATGCATAATTAATGGAGCTCAGATCCTTTGTATTATCAAAGTATCTGTATTTTTGATAATCCTTGACAATCCTTTCTGTCTGTCTTGGGATCTTCACCCTAAAGTTCATTCCTCTTCTCTCGTTTTTTTGTTGAATCTGAACCCTGAAGTTCGCTTATCTGCTCACGTCTTTGTGGGATCTGAACCCAGAACCTCACACCTCTGCCCTTGTCTTTGTGGGATCCGAACCCAGAAACTCACACCTCTGTCCTTGTCTTTGTGGGACCTGAACCCTGAGGCTCAATCTTCTGTTCTCGTCTTTGTGGGATCTAGAATTTCTCCTGCGAATGGCAGTTTTGTCCATCTCAAGCACCTCCCTCCCTGGCAGTGTCAAATGCCAAAGAGAAACTCATCGATCTGGATACTCTGCTTTCCCTCTGTTGCCCACTACATTAAGTGAACTCGGTACACCTTTATTGGCAAAACCGCTTCCCAGTTGACTCTTGGCCACTTTTCCGGTGTGTTGCTTTTTTGTGGCATTACGTACTTAATTGCAACAGCGATTGGTTATTATTGCATGCAAATCTTACATTTGAGTGGAAGAACCAGCCATGCAAGTTTCCCCAGAAACAACTGTGGCTGAGTTGGCAGAACAGCGGGGACGGTATGACAGTTTGGACACTGAGACTCCTGTATAATAACAACCTGCTATCTCACTGATGGTTCATACTGTGCTGCCGTCCCTTAGCATGGCTGTTTGGCTGTTTTCACTCTAGCAAGGTTTCACTCCTGTGGTGAAGGTGGTTTCAATGGTGCAGGCTTCTTTTTAGAATTCTCAAATCCAGTAATTTTTTTTCTCTCCATTAATGCTGTCTGTATGATAGATAGATGGATAGATAGACAGACAACAACAGCAGCAGTCGACTTTAAACCCAGAATATCTTTTTTGTAGAGAGGCAGTATGTGTATTCCATTTCTAAACCCAATATGTCGGCTCAGTGTTGTCATAACCAAAGAAAGGTCAGTAGTATTCCTGTCTACCTCTCTCGATTCCTCTAAACCATCTCAGTCCAGTGAGATGATCAGCCTAATGAACAATAATGATCTGGAGTACAAAGTGCTCTGTAGATGGGGTAGATCTTTGTCCTTGATTTTAAAGTGTCTGATTTAGAAGTTAATGCCCGCCCTCCACTTTAAAAAAAAAAAAAATGTTTTAACGTTATCGATGGGGAATGAATACAAATAAAGAAAAAAAGAAAGAAAATGTTTACTTATTTAAACTTTCCGGTCTCTTAAAAAAAAAAGGCTGGTGAATTACATCGAGAAATCCGTTTCCAGGTTAAAGGTTAACACCCCAGCATAGCTCTGACTGGGGTGTTTGTTTTTTAATGCTCAGCGTTCTTTTAAAAAGCTGACACCACAGCTTCTGTAAATGACATAATATCTAGGGGGTTTCATGGCAGCTTCTCCCAGAACCCCCTGACAGAAATCAGCTGAATGGCTGAGACCACGGTGGATCGATGGCCGACAGGGGCCAGCGCGTTGGCACAAAGTTGCCACCAGTGACGGGGACAATTCTGTCTTAGTTTGATGCGCGATAAAAGATAATGAAAACGGAATTGACGTTCTCTTGATGGCACTGGGACTGGCTGGGGAAACCCAGGAACGAAACCCCAGCAAGTTGCACCCGTCTCACGCCCATCCACCCGCGATGTGACATTTTCAAGGATATGATGGAGGAAGGCGAGCCAGCCCTTTATGTCAGGTGCGTGATCTTAGCCGTCACCCTCCAAGGTCTCTTCCTTCTGACTTGTGCATTGAGACATAAATCCTTTGCAAGGAGCCCAAGCCCAGCCCATTCTGCACTTAAACTCTGATGTCCTGATGGGGACTCCTGTCACACGTGATTAAGTCCTCCTGTGTCAGAAAATGACGACGCTTCACATAGGACTTAATTAGTTGTCTAATGAAATCGATGTTTTACATAACATCGTGTCTGTTACAAAGATGTTCATGGCATAGATGCATATCATTTATATCGCCACCGATGCATGCTGGGATATCTGACTGGAGAAACACAACAAAACATGAAACAGCCATCATGTATGGACCTGTTATGCTGTCCTTTTCAATGAGTCGTGTATGAATATGTTGTACGCCAGACCCAGAGAAGAGAATAGGCAGTCACGGGCAGTTCGGCCGCTCTAACAGGGACACTTTTGTCCGAGAACAGGGCTCCCCGGATACGTGGCCGGCTCTGCATCGCAGGGCTAATAAAGAGCCTGTGTTGCATCCCCATTCCATTCAAGGCTGTGAGTAAAGAGGGCAACCCGGAGGAATATCTGACATGTGGGAGGCCATTGTATTCGTGATTGACGTCGTCCCTTTTCGACCGGCGATGACATTTGATTGCTCACGTGACTGAGGAGATGGGAATTTTTGAGTCTTGTTCCTTGCGCTATTTCATTCCATTGGTAAAATAAAGGTGTTTCTTTTTTTCCCTTTTCTTTTCACTAGGACTAAATCCCACATTAGGATTAATTGGATGAATCGTTCGTTACGTCTAAATCTAATCCCACGAAAGGGAGAGAAACGTCACAAAATCCATGAGGAATGAGCGAGGGTGTAAAAGGACCCGACATTACTGTCGGGTGCAGGGGGATTAATTGTGATGAGGAAGAGCCGGACTGGAAGGATGGCTCATCACCACGACCCAGTTGCCACGCCTACAGGCGCCAGACGCCCGCTCAGTTTGTCTTTTAATTTACACACCAGATTTACTGCTTTACCGTCCCCGGTCCAGTGCGGCTCCTGACCGGCGCGTCAGGATAATATCTCACACTCTTGTGTGGCTGAGTGAAAGACGGAGAAATTGATTCCAGGCAAGATTGGGCTGAAAAGGCTTTATCATCGACATTAACAGTGTGCGCGTGCGTGAAGCCCTGAAGAATTATGGGTAAAAAAAAAAACGGGCGAACTGCGCAGTTAATCAAAAGGGACACCGCGGGCGGAAATTGATATGGGCGTGCGCGGAAGGTGACCTTTGTGACCAGCTGCTGTGCTTCCAGTTCCTGGGAGGCAGTAGGACCCGATGAGACGATGAAACCTGTGTGGCAGCTGGGGATCGGGATGCCCCCGGATATGCCTGACCAATTTCTGATTGATTGAAATGCGCAAAAGTGTGGGTTGTGTGGACCAGCTGGGTGTCGTGTGGTCAGACTGTTAATTTCCCCCCCTTAAGCTAAAGGGAATCTGTTATTGTTGTTATCCATTCTCTCTTTACACTTCATTGGATAGTGGAAGCTTCATCAAATGGTAATATCCTCAGAAGATACGTTATCGAAAACGTTTTGGCTCAGGCTACAAAAGGAAATCACACATCCACAAAGTCCGCATTCAGTTTGTAGCAGAGCCAGACCAGTCCAGACGCCAGCTCAAAACCGCTGAGTTTTGTGATGATGTCATAGCAAACAAACCCTAGCAGCCTCACGCGGGGTTGCCCCTTACTGAGATCTTCCCAGCACGCTCTGGACCCAGGCATCCAAATTAAGGAATAGGGAGTCTGTACACTAAAATTCACAGATATTTTTTACGTTGTTGCTGAGGAGCGACATGTAGATTTCAGAGGGCTTTTATCTTGTGTGGCACAAGCAGAGCCACTGTAAAAGTCCAAAACCACTGACATGATAAACTCGCTGAATAGAATCTCAGCCTAGCAACCAGAAAAGCTCCACAAGTTCTGGTTGGCTGTCAGCAGACGAGCGCAACGCAGTGCAGCTCAGGTTCATCCTGTCGTGGGTGCGTCTGTGACTGGGGAGTTCCTGCTGCCACAGGTTAACCTAAACCCATTCCTTCAATTTTACTTTGAAGCCAGTGATAGATTAGTTATAATGATTCTTTTGTGTTTCTTTCTATGGCGCTTTGAAGAGAAACTGAAAGAGGCGTCACCCATTTTGTGCAGCTGAGTATTTGCTGAAGCAATTCAAGTTTGCTATCTCACCCAAGGGTAAAACGACCAGTGCCTGGATTTCAGCAGGCTTTTTTGTTTGAGAGTCCAACACCCTAACCTAAACACCACGACTGTCCCAGATTCTGTGTCTCGCTGACTGGTGCCGAGGTATTGCCTGGGACTGTGGCCCGCCCGTCTCCGGCCCGACCTTCTCCGTCGTCCCATGTCAGCTCCGTGTCATCGCCTTTGAGGCGGCGCAAAAGGGGAGCCGTTTCCCAGCCTCTCTGAACCGAGGCTGAACCTTGCGCTACTGATTTAGGGAGGGCGCGTGCCGCGTATCGAGCTTACTGGAGTCTGGAACGTTTCCTGGAGCAAACCCCCCCCCCCCACACACACACACTCTGCTGTGCACTGCCCTGGTGTCTAACAACCATCACTCATTTTAATAATTTCATTAAAACATTCTTCCGCTAGTTCACTCATATTTTAGTGAGACTTTCATTTGTGTAACTTGACAGCAGAAAATATGAGTTGAATCTTAATTGAATTTTTTTTTTTTTACACAAATGTATCTTAATAAGTAAAGAAACAAATAGGAATAGATTAATAGAAATAGAAAGTTATTAAGGGATTATATATTGGAAGCTGTCCTTTTGGTAATAAATATAATTTTTAAAAGCATACATTAAGTCAATGGAGAATTAAACACAACGGATATTCCCCACTCCAGGCTATTTTGCCAGGCTAACTTTTCTAATGCCCAATAATACTGTGGAAAATAACTTCGCCCCATCGCTATAACAACAACAATTTCCCTATTTCCGATGCCTGGTGTGTGTGTTGGCAGCACTACATTTGGTATTAGGTAGGGGATTAATACATTTTTACTGCAGGAAATAACTGCGGATTGTTGCGCTGTTGCAGCAGACTGTTTGAATGTGCACACTTGGGTGTTGGAGTAACAAACTGAGCCATTGAAAGAGAAAACGAGATTTGGAGATGCTGTCATTAGGGATAGGTATTTTTTCGATGTGTATGAGAACCAATGATATTGTGGTGTTAAAGTTTTTTTTTACTACTTAAGTATAAGATCAGATTGCGAGTTTATGGATGGGAGTTTCTCACCCTTTAAATGGCGGGGGCCGGGGCGGGGTGTAATTGGAGCACCTGTTTTTCCTGGTAACCGCTTATGCAGTCAGTATAACTGCTACGAGAGCTCTGATCCGTGCTGCTGCTGGAGAACTTGGTCTTCTGTGGTTGGTAAATCTTTTGGGATACCTTCGTTGGTCACACACACACGTGCATTAACTGAAAAAATTACGCCTGCTCAAATAGTTCAAAATAAATTCACCAGTGTGGTACACGTGAGGTATTGAAAAGCAGGCAGCTATTAATATGACACTAGATACTACAGGTTGAGCACACGTATCCGAAATGCCTGGGACCAGAATTGTTTGAGATTTTGGAATATTTGCATATACATACTAAGATATCTTGGGGATGGGCCCCAAGTCTAAACACAAAATCCATTTATTTTTCATATACACCTTGCACACATAGCCAGAAGGTAATTTATACAATATTTTGAATAAAAAACTCTTACTTAAGGCCTATTAAATAAAAAATTTGAGTTAAAGACAAGGGCGGCAGGGTGGTGCGGCGGTTAGCGTCCAGAGACTTTCGGGTTAGGTTCATTGGCCTGCTTAATTGCCCTGTAGGTATGTTCCTGCCGTGTGCCCTATGCCCCGCGACCCTCAATAGGATAAGCAGTTTCGAAAATGGATGGATAGAGTTAAAGACAAACAGTTCGTAGTATCGAACGCAGGAACTAGTTTTCCACGCTCATGAAAACATTCCGCGGCGTTTCGTCGGCTCTAGAGTACCCACGCCAGTCTGTTTCGGACCACGTGAAATTAGCATTGCGTTCCGTAACATCGTATTTGGTTTTATTCGTTTTCTCTTTGGAAGTGTTTCTTAAGTGTTTTATATGCATAGAAAGGTAAACTATATGACCAACTAATGCTAAATACGAACCGTACGTACGTGATCCAACTTGCATACAAATCCGACATAAAGACGGTCTCGGGAACTCAACTCGTTCGTAACCCGGGGACTGCCTGTATTTTTATACCACAAAGCAGAGAATAAGTAAAAAAACACAGTAAATGCACTTAGGTCTAGCATTGACGATGGTTGGTGATAAACTGAGCCCGTCAGAGCGTCACATGGGCAAGTGAAGTCAGGTCTGGAATATTCTGCTTGTGGTGTCATCTCAGCGCTCAGAAAGTTTAGCATTTCCGGATATGGGATGCTCAACCTGTATAGCCACGGAGGGTTTGCCGTTGCACAAATCACTCCAAGTGCAGTTCAATCCCCCGTCAAACCTCATCTTCCTGCAGTCTTTAATACTTTGATGAGACCCGAATTGAGATAATGAGAATGATTCCTCCAATGCATTTGATGGATAATAGAGTCACATGCATGGCCAAGGGGCTGGGACGGAATTAAGGGGGCAGGAGAAGTTTGACACCTCCATCCATCACCTTGGAAACGACAATAGCGAGACAGACACTTAGATACATTGGCTCTGTCTTCACTCCCACTAAAACCTCAGACCCTAGCAGAGATTCTGTGGTGGCTCCATAGACATAAAACACCCAGAAAAAAAGCAGTTGTAAGGCAATGGCATTCTACGCTGGAAATTTAAAAAGTAGATCCAAAGGTTGCGATGATGCCCGTGTTTCACGTATCATTGTTGTTACATTGAGACGATGAAATTGCGTTGTTTGATTGTCGTTTGTCTTTTATCTGCGTCACCGTGTGCCATGTACAAAAGTACGATCTCATTATCTCGACTCAAATTATTTTTTGGAAACTACTTGTGATCATTAAACAGTGTGTTGGTACCTTTTTGTGTTGGTATCATTTGTACTTTAGCTCAATATGGCTAATGCATTTCACTTGACCTTGTAAATATAGCATTATCCCATGCGTATGTGTAAAATATCTTCTTTTACTCTTAATCAAAGATTTAAATGTAATTATCCAAACCTGCTATGCATTTCATCAACTGTTTTATGAGCCTTTTGTACTTTTTTAAAGCGTAACATAAACCAGAGTTAAAGAGTTACTTGGTTCATTAGATATGTATTCAGATATAAATGTCTGCTGTTTAACTGGTGCCCAGGTGCTGAGCAGAAATTGGCTTGTTACAGCAATTAGCCAGCAAGTTAGCACACGGCTGTTCAATGACGTAAGACCAGGAGGTTGGTGTGGCAGCTGATATTTGTAATGATACCGAGTTGTTTTTTTAATATAATTATTCTCATTAATAACAATATTTTAATAATTATTATTTATCAGGTCCTGCCTTTGTTTCGAAAAGAGAGGAGAATGGCGCTTTGAACATACAATGCATAATAATGTCTGCAGTGACTCTCAGAAATGACTGAAAAAATAAGTCTTTCAAGTCTTGATATTTTGTATTGAGTGCGTATCCAATAACGCCTCGCTTTCACATTTCATTTATGAACCTTTGAGTATTGAAATACTGCTTGTAGAATTTTTGATGCTAAACATTGTTGCTTCTAGCGTGCCGAAGAACCTTCCTGGAATCACGGATGTTGCTAAGCTGAGTCACATCTACGTCATCTCAATACGTAGTTTCCACCAGCACTGTCCAAACCTTTTTTGTGGTGAAAATACAGGCCATTGCCGCCCCTGGCCCGCCGCGCCCTTCCCCCCTGTTTCCATATCCCGCTTGCTGTGCTGGTAAAGTCCCATGAAAGCTCAGAGGATGGAAAGAATTCCTGATTTCACGCCAGACTGCCAGGCCATTAGCTGTTGACGCAACGGTTGTGGGTCGCAGATCTCAGGCCGCGGAGACTGAGACAGGGTATCTTTCCGGGATTTATTTATTTATTTATTTCCCGCGAGGAAGGCTGAAGGGTGAAAAGTCGTGGAGACCACAGACTATTCTCGACGCTGTGGAGCCGGGAGCAGGGGTTGTACCACAGAGGCGATTAATCTGTATTTGAAGATGTCTATAAAGCCACGCTCGATCACGGTCGGCCCGCTAAGCGGTCACGCACTGACCCTGGCCTTGCATGCCAAGCCGCCTCATTTCTATGCCGGCCGAGAATGTAGATATTCGGCAGAGAGTTAGATAGGCTGGGATGAACTTATCCAACGTCGTCTGACCCAGGCCCTAACCCAGGTCTTTCTCACTCACGGGAGAGCTCAACCCCGTTAGGGATTTGTAGTTTTTGATTCCCATTTCCCATTTTTGTCTGCTGGTGTCACACACGAGGGTTGTATTCAGGGGGAAATTACATAGACGCACATCCACATCCACGGTGTTCTAAAGGGAACAGAATAACAAAGCGTGGTAGTATATGACTTGAGTCAATACTGACCATTTGGATGACTGCATTTCTATGTCCTATTTTCATGAGCGGATTCCGTCTTATTGTCCTGGTGTCCTTGGAGGAAAAATCATGTTAATTAACTATGTACAGTATACATGACGGAAGAGGTTAAACTGTATCTGGTGCTTCGGTTATTGAACTGCGGCCGCAGGCAGAAGACCCAGGCCCAGCGGTTGCCTCTGCGTCGAGGGTTCACTGCCGGCCAGGTTTGGCAGGTGTTTTGTCTCATTAGCCCGCAGTCAATGTGCAATTCTCCGTCATAAGACTGGAGGATTAAGGAGCGCAACCTGCTGCCCATTCTGATGAGGTAGGACGCAAATACGCCTGGTGGGATTCTGACCACTGTTTACCCTACACGATCTCTGTCAGGCGCGTCTGTGCGCAACGTCGTGTGGGGATACTGCTTAGCGGTAACACAGTGCAACATTAGCCGGGTCGAGAGCCTCGTTTAAAGGAGCAATTGACTCTGAAACCTTCTGGTCATGGGTCCAGTTTTTTAATGGCGGTCAATTTATTCTGCTTCGTTATCACCGTTCGACAAACAAACCACCCAAGGTGGCGAAAGGGGAGTAGATGTGTGTCATTTTCCTGAAAGTCGGACTATCAGTAACCTGTCCCGGGTCTTTCAGGGGTCTGGGGAGCCAGCTGTCTGGAAGGCACCTCCACCAACAAGCTTATTCAGTCGGCTGAGGACACACTGTGGCAGGACCGGGGGTGAAGATGCCAGGAGGCATTCATTTTTTGTCAGGCGTGACAGATTTATTTTTTTTCCCCTCTGGTTTTAATAATGTTAGATGACGAGTGAATTTTTACAGCTGTCCAGATTTAATAGGATACATAAAACTAGATTTGTTTTTATAATATTCCGTCAGATGATTGACAGCTTTCTTCAAATAATCATAGTCCCTTAAAACATGGATGAAAAACAAACAATAAATATGCGTTTGTTGTGTGACATATGCTACAGTGGAGTTCTAAAAGGATGGCTTGGTGGAGGCCTTAGTTTCAAACAGTAGTTTTATCGTTTTTTTTTATTTTTTATATCCTTTAACAAAATAATATCCTGGTGTATTTTTAAGCCTCTTGTCATCTATTCAGTTGCCCTGAGTGGGCAGGTTTTAGAAGGGTCACGAAAACGCATTCCGCTCCCAACAGAGAATGCTTAAACATCTTCCACTTTCACTAAAAATAAATGCATGAAATAGAATGCTGCTAATGCGGGGGTTTTGAAAGGCCCATTGACTCAATGAAGACAATGACTGCAACTTTAGTTCAACATCTTGAGATGCTGGGTCTGCAGACAATACTAGTGCAATAACTACTCAATCATGTGCACCCTGTGTGCAGGGCTGAGGTTCGTGTCTTCAGAACTACAGTTGATATGGTGATGGCTCTGGTAGGGATGGTTTATGCCCCCAGGGTTTCAGGCCAAATTAGGGGCGATTTTAGGGCAATTCACAGCAGGCTACACACAGGCTTACTGAATGCATTTTGGTGCCAAAGCCTGATATTCAAAACCGTGAATAAGTTTGGCCCCAGTTTGATTTTCTGCAAATTTTTCACGTTTGGTCAGATCTTTTTTGTGGGTTTTAGTAGTCTATAGAGTCTGACAGAAATAAATGACAGAAGTTTGCTGCTTTGATTTGTTTGGTGCGCAAGGTAATTAAACCTGCTGTCTTCAGGTGTCCCCTTTATTCATCTCACCAGCAGAGTGAAGTAATCAGCACACAGGTTCTAGAGGCACTAGAAGAGGTTCTTGAAGGAACCATGAATTCTTCTCTGTGTTAGAAAACTCTACAGAAACATTTCAGGCCATACGTTCGTGAGCTGAATCTTAACCGCAGAGATGGTTGGGAACAATTCCTTTATTGAGTTTTGGGATGGCCTTGAGAAACTTCAGACCTAAACCTCATTGAGATATGACAGAACCTGAACTTGAGCATTTAAACCCACAAATGTCCCTGATTTGAAGCAGTTAATTTATTTTTCACATGGGAGAAATTGGATGTAGCACAACTTTCTATAATAAATAAAGTAAGGATTTTCAACTTCTGTGTCATTTAGTCAGTCAGGGTCCCCTTTACCTAATATTTGGTGTTGGTAGAAGACATTCATTGTCACAAATATGCAAAATTACAGAAAATCAGATAGGGGGCAAATACTTTTTCACTGCACTGTATGTCCAGAAATGTTACATTATAGGCCAGCAGGGTAAATTACCTCTGGATCCGCTAACTGTTCCCTGGTCCACAGCTTCCACTCCATTCTCCACATCAAAGGCGTACAGGAAGGCTGAGTACAACAGCTCTTTTAAGTTGTCCTTAAGCTAATTAATTACATCGGCTCCCAGTTTCCTGTGACTCCTGTGGCTGGGGAGTTTCCATCTCTATCGCTCTCTCTCTCCCTCTCTATTTATCAAATTAAGAAAAAGTAAACCTCTTCTTTCCTTTCCTCCTTTGACGATTCCCGTAAGAGACGGCTGGATATGGGATTGGTACTGAGGAAACTAATTTGTCGTTAGAGGAACTCTGAGCCGTGAAGTGAGCAGTGTAAGCTCCATCTGCGTCTGGCTAGAAACAAAGCGTACTACCTGTGTGTGTCTCTGACAGCTTTCACATCTGAAAGGACCGTTTCTCTATCCGTCGTACTTGTGGTTATCAAGGTTTATGTCGTATGGTTCCAGCTGGATTAAAGTGGAGACTCTGTGTTGGCCCCAAGGTATTTTGGTGCATTAAGAGAAGATGCGTATGTGTTGTAGGAATTCATAATTCATGCGGCACTGCCAACATGACCGTGTTTTGCAAACATTTTCATATATTCATCCATCGCACGGCCCAATTTTTCAAACAGCTGCGTCATCTAGATGATATTGTATTTGCATGTGCTTATCTCTGGCTTATCTGCAGCCTCTCCTGTTCATCCATGCATTACGATCTACATCAGAGAAAAAAAGTTGTCTCATGAACACGCCTTGTAGAGTCGATTACACCAGTAAAAATTTTGCGTTACCCTTTGACTTTCCCAGCTTAAGGGGAACGGAATATAAATAGCTGGCAGTTTTTAGCGATTTCTGGACTCCTCAGCCACCGTGGTCATGTTGGTTGTATCAGAGGTGCTATTGGCAGTATCAGTCACGCTGTGAAAACCAGAGACTGGTCCTTTGTGGCCTCTGCCAGAGGTGCTACATGGATGACTTCTGGACCGTTTTACCAGAGGTAACCAACACTGCGCCAGCTCGGTTGCAGAATGGTCGTGGTGATTTGCATGATTTCTCCTGGACCGTTTTACCAGAGGTAGCCAACAGCACGCCCACTCGGTT